>CM057822.1:9598340-9855840 GCA_030067965.1 Latrodectus elegans | reverse complement strand
GATTCATTAAAATGCGTAATTATGAATTCCCAGTTGCCACACACACATAAATAATCTTGAATTATTAATTAAGTAAAATTAGATATTTATTTTAAATGCCTTACTCATGAATTATTCATTTACTTATGCACAATTCATTGGTAAAATATCAAAAAAATGCGATCATTTTATTTTTTTAAAATATTTGTATGATTGCAACTAAAATATAATCTCTTTTATCTGTAGTTTATGTAACAAAATTTTTTTACTAATATTTATATGAAAATCCAGGCACACTTTGTAAATGTTTTTATTGAGAGAAATAATTACTTTTTTACAATTTAAGCTAATAGGATTAAATTCCTCTTTCCAAAGCATTTGAATTCATTAAGTATCTTCGATCAGTTTTAAGTGGTTCGATGTAAGAAAAAAAATTCATACTCTTTTCCTGAAATCCCATAAAAAACTCCATTAAATAAACTATTGTTTCAAAAAATAATAACAATTTAATACATATTTATGTTATAAAAATAATATGTGTGTAAAATGATGAAGAAATACTTTTGTAGATTAGTTTCAGAGCTTTCATTTCATTTGTCTTAGTATTAATACAACTATTTTTATTTTATTTTTTTTTTACAAATTCACTGATCAACACACTCTTAATGTGGTTATTTACTTATTATTAAAAATGTTAACTACTGTATACATCATGCAATAAATATTGTGTATCTTTTAAAATGATTAATAAATTTCACGCAATTTTATATCTGAAATATTATGTGTATAAATTAAGCAATATTAATATCTATGACACATATTTTGGTTGCATTTTAAGCTTTCTTATAAAAATAAAATCTATTAACTTTATAAGGGAACGAAGAATTACATAAATAATTGTATTGTTACATTGACTTATTAATTTAAACATGATTAATTAACTCAAATACTTATTTAAACAGTGTGTCTATGTAATACATGAGGAATTTCCCGTGGTTTCTGTTATATTTAATAATCTAACATTTAAAAAATGACATTTTATGCATATTAACTATACTTTTATGGCAAATAAATAGTTTTATTATCTTTGCTAATTAAGATATTTTGAGTTCTAAATCATCAAATTAAATTTGAGTGGAAAATTGTATAATTTAATTCATTTAAAATACAAAATTTTTATTCTGCATTTATTAAACTGAAAAACATTCTGTGTGTGGCATATAAAATTCAAACGCTTTCTAGACGTTTATGAATATTTGTATCAGTTATACTTTCACAACTTAAAAAGCAAATCTATAAAATGCATGTAAAACTCAAAATTTTAAATCTTTGTCTTATATATATATAATACGTGTGTGTGTGTGTGTGTGTGTGTGTGTGTGTGTGTGTGTGTGTGTGTGTGTGTGTGTGTGTGTGTGTGTGTGTGTGTGTGTGTGTGTGTGAGTGCGTGAGTGAGTGCGTGCGTGAGTGTGTGTGTGTGTGTGTGTGTGTGTGTGTGTGTGTGTGTGTGTGTGTGTGTGTGTGTGTGTGTGTGTGTGTGTGTGTGTGTTAGTTATCAGTTGAAAAGAATCAACAAAATATTTACTGTGAATAATAACTAATAATTAATTAAAATTATTTACTTAATCATCATATACTTAATTAGAATTAAAGAAGAAAATAACATTTTTAAATTAGCTTATTGTTTAAATATTAATTAAGAATTCCGTTTTATCATTTATTTTTCTTTAAAAGCCAATTCTTTCCCTTCATTTCCAAATAATAACAAATATGCTATTTTACCTTAGCGATAACTTTCAATAATACATAATTCCTTAATTCAAAATATATTTTTATACAATAATACATTTCAGAATAATTATTTCAATAAAAAATTATAATAGCTTTTATAATATCTATGGTAGTCATGATAGTTTTAAATATTGGGCAAATAATAAGTCAAAAGTTTAGTTTCTAACTTCTTAGATTATTTATAGAAGTATACTTGATGTTTTGATTAAAATATTAATAAAATTTTGAATTCTATAAAAACTGTACTAACATATATAAGAAACAGTGAGAGAGTAACTAAATTATACAACTATAATATTAGTTGTTTTTCCAATTTATTCTCCGAAAAGCATATACATAAAACATAAGAAAATGGATCCCATATATGCTTAAATCAGATGAATACCATGTTTTCAAATATTATTGGGACTCATTTCACCTTTTCTATTCAATAAATAACTTTTAGATAATAAGAATACTTCCTTCTATTTAAAAGGAAAAAAAATGCAAGAATGTTTCAAGGAATGGAAATTATATAACTTTTCCATTTGTTATAGGAAAAATTAAAAATGACGTTGAATTTTTCTAAAATTAACATACATTAATTCAGTTCAATGTTGCTGAGAATGTTTCGTTTGAACACATCAAAATTGAAATATTAGACAATTTTTTTCACATCTGTGTTGGGAGCATGATTTGGATCCAAAGACTATCATGTTAATAGAACCTATTAATTTCTTCTTTTAAAAAACAATCCATACATTAATATGTGCAGATCTGAAGAGCATAATGGTGACGCAAAAGAGATGTTAAAGACTCTGTGATGATGGTTAAGACCCTGTAACCACAGAATCATACTATTCATCGTAATAGGACGTTTATTTCACGTGACATATTACTATTAAGGTTTAAATAATGGTTTTCGCGCTTGAAATTAAAAAATTTAAAAATATGTCACGCAATTAAATATTTATAAAATTGTGAAAATATAAAAATATTTGAAATAAAATTAAAATACAAATTAACAAACCGTTTGTATTTTATAATATGAGAATAGACAAAAATTGAGAAAAAAAGAGTAAAATGTGTGTTAAATTCCTCTCAATATGTATTAAAGGAGTGGAATTTTGAAATAAATATGTTATTATTGTGTTTTTGGTAACGTCAACTTCATTAGTGTAAATATAATAGAAGTAAATCTCATTATAAGATCATGTTATTGATTTTAACTGATTTATTCCCATAAATATTTAAACTCTCTATTAATTTTTTTTGAAAAAAACTTAAATATTTTTAGATTATTACAAAATAAAATTTATTCTATATTTTCTGAACTATATTATTTATTTAAAATAATCTGAATTATTAAGTATTGTTTTAATTCCCACCAAAATATACATTCATTCTATGATATTTTGTCAAAGTTATTACCTAACCAAATAATTTTTGTATAGATAAGTTGTAAATTACAAGTTTACAAAAAACTCGGTGTTACATTTAAGAAGAGAGTTAGATGTAAAAATCATAATAGGGTTTAATAAACTTAAAATATTTCCGATTTACAATTTTCTACCTAAATAATAAAATAACAAAAGTAAAATATAATTATTTGCTAACATTTACACTATGCTATACAGCTTTCGTGCAATAACATAATATTAACTTATGCAAATATATATTTTAACTTTTATACAACTAAATATTATTAACTTATTTTCGTGTGACTCGTTTAAATTTAAATGCTATTTTTTAAATGCTATCAATTAAGGCTGAATTTAAAACATGTCACTCACATCTCTATCATTTTTTATTTAAATTTTTCTTTTTTGAGTTTCAAGTTTAGGCCTTTAGATTTAATACATTTAATTACAAAACCATTAAAGGGTTTTCGAATATACCATCTCAAATAAGGATTTGAATTTTATGTGAATTTGACTTTTTGAGGAAAAAATAGCTTCTATATAGTTTCTAAAATCTTGCATATGTATATTCAATAAATTAACATAAATTTATGCATATGACATAAATAACTTCACTAGAGTAAATTTTACGACAGTGAAGATTAGTCGAAATAATATTAAATCATTTTCAAGTTTCTAAAAAATAGAAATAAATTCATTTTCAGAAACCTTTCTCTCTGTAGGATTCCAATCAAAAAACAGCATTTTTCAAAAATTTGGTAAAAAAATTCCGAGTTAACAAAGAGCAGCATTTATAAAGGTTTCAGTTAAAACGTGCCACGCATTCAGATATAGATGCTTGATAATTTATTCAGAGTTTTAAATTTCTTTCGCTCTGTGTGGCACGATAGTTCTGGGGAACTAGGAATTCCATACACGCGAATGTCCCATCTCGCCTAAGTAACACAAAGGGATAGGTTTCAAAATAGGCGAGAGGAGGAGCACTATTCAAATTTTCAAGTTTTTCTTTTGTGTATGTTCTCTTTCGTTTGAGCACATCGCGAAGCCTTGTTGTACTTGCTTTGTGGTGTGTTCATTGAGTAGCTATATATTTTTTATTTGTAATCTATACTTATATATTCTAATGTAAAGTAGATTAATGACTTAGCTGAGAGAGAGACGTAATTTTTAAATCAATAATAATTGGTTGAAATGTGATGATAGACCATTAATACATATATATATATATATATATATATATATATATATATATATATATATATATATATATATATATATATATATATATGTGTGTGTGTGTATATATATATATATATTGGCATGACAGCCAATGTTGGTTAAGATCTACAGTGCCCATCTCTGTTTTCCTCACAGAGAGCCCCTGTGGTGTAAAGTACATGATGCGATTAGATAATTAGCCTAATGGGAAGCCCCCAGTGTTTCCTTCCTAAACATCTTTCGTAATCAGTTTTTCGACCTATAAAAGGTATGAAAGGCTGAATCTTCCTTTCCCGGTCTGAGTATCGAACCGCGGACCTGTGTCTGAGGAGCGTGAAACGCTACCACTAAGCAACTGGGTGCATTAGATTAGATTATTTTTGAATATAATAATTCGTAATTCAATTGAGAATCAGTCAGCAGTAGAGTAATCAGAAAATGAATGCTAGGAACAGATATATTCCATTCAGCGTTTTTATTTAAAGAAATGATATAAAGTGAAAGTGTTCATCTTAATATAGATGTGACCCTAACTGTAGGTTTGCAGACATCAATGTGTTGTTTCTTTCTGAAGGGGGTTTATATAAAAGATGCTGCTGGTTAGCCATATGCATAAGAAATGTCTTAGGAATTCACTGACACCATCGGCTTAGGACTTCAAAAAAAGGAGTAAAATAAGGGAGCATTCATAAATTTAGAATTCTGTTAAATTGATTACATTACCAAAAAACTCTTATTCTTTTAGTTTAACTTAAATTTAATTATATATATATATATAGATAGATAGATATAGATATAGATAGATAGATATAGATATAGATAGATAGATATAGATATAAATAGATAGATAGATATAGAAACATAGATTGATAGATACATATAAAAATATAAAATCGGAGATACTACAAATAAGTAAAATATTCACCATCAAAGCAGGAAAGTTTAAAACAACAAAAATATATGCATATATTTAAAATCTATCTTTAAAGATGAAGTTGATTAGAAGTATTACTGTTGCCACCCAATAAAATGTAAAATCTAGATTGTATAAGGCATTTATAGTTTAATTAGATAAGTAAATTAATAAATATTTTGTTTAAAAATATAGAATAATAATTTTAAACAGTTAGAGTATAATTTAAGTAAATTCACACGTTATAAGACAGTTTTGAATTTCAAACAAAACATTTAAGATCTATATTGACATATTTTGTATAAGTATGCCTTTCTTCATTTTTAGAAGTATTGCTGTACCTGTTAAATAGAGTTTGTGGTAATTTACTGAGATATTTTTTATTAAAAGATTGATCTTTACAGATCAAACTTGCTTTTTTATTATTTACATCATTAGAAATGCTATAAATTCTCACCCTTTTACTAGAAATGCGATATAATACTTACATATTAAACTGAATAATATAAGAAAAATAATTTAATACCTCTATGATAGTTTTTAATAATAATATCCTAAGAAATATTATCAAACACTATATAACAAGTAGAAAACTGTTTATTAAGAAAGTAAGGTAGAGTTATAAAATTACAGAACCGTCAAGTTATCATAGGATATTTATTATTTTTTTGTATGCAATTAATTATATTTAATATGGTTCTTATTGCAAAAAATAATTCACGTCAAATTAATTTTATCAAGAAAGGAGGATGAAAAAGTAATTATCAAAAGTAAAAATTGTCCAAAAGAATTTATTTTATTAGGATCATTTATAATTTATGTTAAAAATTTCAAAAGTTTTTTATCAATAATATGTACTACTTTAAAGTTTTAGATTGGCTAAGTTGTTCGAGTCCCTAATTTTGAAGTGTAGATAGTGGGTTTGAATCCTGGTTCGGACAAGTATGTTCTTTTCTGTTTGTGTGTGTTTCCTTATCCCTTCACTCTCGGAGCAAAGATGGTCCACCCTCAGTTTGCCCCAATGAATTATATGTCATCCCATTCGCCCCTTGAAGTGATGAAAAAGCATAATCTAAATGCAGTCAGGCATTATAAAATTAAAATTAGAATGGTACGTATCAATTGTTTGAAGTTTAAAAAACTTTTATGAAAAAGTCTTAAATTGGTAAACATTCCATATTTGAGTGCAAAATATTTGCTTATAATTTGACAAATTATTTACAGAAAAAAATTTTTCTGTAAAATCCTTGTGATTTATACAGCTTATTTTATTAAAAATATTCTAAAATAATGTGCATGCATTTTATTTTTATTTATATATATACTTGTTTTTAAGGAAATGTTAAATTAAAATTTAGTAATTCCATTTTTAAAAAATATTGAAAAATATATATTGTGCATTAAAAATTATTCTTTCATCATTTGAAAAAAATGAGGCTATTTAATCCTATCAGAACTTTGTCCTCATGAAATATTTCTAAATGTAAACATAAAAACATTCTCTTTTCCATAAAAAGGATTCTAAAATAACAGCCAATCGTGTGCACCGTAGACAAGGGAAAATGATCTGAAACAATCCTTCACTTCGCTATCGTTTTCATCACTTACTGCAGGCAACGTTCTTCAACAAAAAATTTCGAATACTTTCTTGCATTCGGCTTCTTACGTCTTAAGATGCGCTTCCAAAAATGATACGAAATATACTATTTTAGAATGAAAAATGATCCCTACCGAATTGCAGCATATTTCTTTTCTTAAGCTCTACAACGTCGTGTGCTTATTTTTGTGTAAAAACTCTTTCTACACTTTGATGGAATCAGCAAAAAATACCTGCCCTTTTCCCACTCGCTGTTGGAGCTGTTAGGGAAATAACTCTTTGTCTCTTCAGCATCGTCAGGCACTCTCTGATTTCAGAAGAACTTTCTCTCTTGCTCAAATAAAATGCCGTGAAATAAGAAGATATAACCTTTTCTGATCTTTTTATTGCCTGGTAGACCAGGCTCAAAATCCGATTCAGTTGGAAGATACCATCTGAATATGCAGATTCAACGATGTGTCAAATTCTTTGGCTCTTAAAGATTTAACTTCTAGAACAGAATTAATTTCTGAATTGTGACCTTTTTTCAATGACACCACAAATACTATCTCATTTGAATAATTTATTATTATTATATTAAAGGACATGTAAAAAATTAATAATTTTAAATGAGAAATTATTTAAATTTGGCTTAAAAAATTTTAGCCAAATGAAAATTAAATTAATGAGAACAACCTGATTTAAACTAATGTTACCAAAAAGAAGATTTTGGAAAAAAATTTATTTATTGAATGAGTCCTTAATTTTTTTCAAACAAAAAATTGAGAACTCAATTTATTTGCTTTATGTAATCATTTTGAAATCTCACTGATTCACGTGCAAAAGTTCTTTTTGTGTAAATGTAAGGTAATGAATAAGAATATATAAATATCTCCGGGGGGTTTACTTGCATGGTAGATCAAGCTCAGCATTTGCTTCAGATGAGGGATTTCATTTAAATATGCAGATTCAACTTGAGATGAATTTTCTCTTGAAAGTTTAACTTCTTGTGAATAGCATTTATTTCTGTTATCTTCCTTTCAATAATGTGACAATGACTTCCACATTCGGTATATTATATTGATAATCATAGAAAATGTATTTAGAAAAAAATTTCTTTTATAACTAAAAAATAATAATTGACTGTCATAATTGCCTTAAAATTTTCTTTACTTTTCAGTTTTACTTGCTGTAAATAACTTGCTTATTAGTGTAAGATTTAATTTTCTTTAGTATAGTATTTTAATGTTGTATTGTAAAGTACAACTCACTCACGTCTTTCATTTTCTAAAAAGGTTTTTTTTTATTATTTATTTTCTACAATGATGAGAATTTCATAATTTAAATTTATAAAGAAAGTAAAAAACTGAAAAAAAATCAATGGTTGCAAAGTTTATTAAATCCTTGTAACAAACCTTCTTACATGGAAAATTTAAGTAATAAAGATTTCCATTTTTTTTATTTCTTTTAGATGGTTAGTTTGAAATGGGTTTCTTTTTGTTTAAAAAGACAATACAGTATTAATCTACAAATTAAAATGAAGGCTGAATTTCCGTAAGCATCTACTAATTCATAATAGAATTTATATATTTTTTGTTTTGTTTTTTATGCAGTATGATAAGCAGAAAAAAATATTTATGAATAAAAATTTAAAATTAAATAAATGTTGTAGCCATAGTGGAATGTTTTAATCTAAACTTGTAATATTTATCCAAATATTAAAGTTGTATAAAATAAAGTTTTATAATTTGAAGTACAAAGATTTTTTTGCAAACAGATATTTCTTATGTGTGCATTTGTAAACCAATTAGCTCCAAATTTCAAATCAACAAAGGATTAAACACCGAAACATACATCATTCCGTTAAATAATTTATAGTTTTCAATGCTTGTGTGTGTGTTTTTTTCTTAAAAAATGTTTTCCTTCATAGTCTAATAAAATAATTCTCATTTCTTTTTAGTGGAGAGGTCTTTTTCTGCTTTATATATCCATATAAATTTATGTATACATAATTTTTTTCTATGTGATAATAATAATACATTAACATTAAAAAATTAACTATAAACTCTTTAAATTCCCTTAAATTGCAGAAACCTAAAATGTGAAACACATTTTCCCATGAAGTGATTAGAATTTAAATGGGGCTGTGGTAGGCTAGAGGTTAGGGCATCGGCCTCCCATTCGGAAGGACGGAGTTCGATTCCCAATGCCGCCAAAGGCCCATCGAGTACATGTAATATACGCGCTCATTAAATCCGTGAAATTGAAAGGACTGCGCTCGGTCATTGAGCAGTTACCATAAGTGCTATGGTCTAGGAAAATTTCCTCTTCTTTCAAATCAATGTCAAAATTGAGGGAGTGGATCCTCTGGAGTTACCATCTATTAAAGGATTTAAAAAGAGCAAAGACGTACTTTCACCATCTTCATGCTCTGAGTAAAAGAGACGCTCCCTATTGACTTAAGACATCGTGAGCTTGGCTTGTCTATATGTCAGAAGCAGCAACAACAACAACATAATTCAATTTTTTTAATAGATAAGCAAAAATTATTAAAAATAGAAGCCTTTCAAATTGATAATTTGAACTCCAAAATGGTAAACATTAAACAATATTGCGTATTAGTTAAAACTACAACAAATATAAATGTAATATCGATGATTTACTCAAAACAAGTTGAGACTTTAACTATAATAAAAGAAGATTAATATGAATTGCAATAAATGCCTTTTTTTAATCTATATAAAGATGAAGATATATTTATTATACTAGCAAAAAACTTCATTCAATTTCTCATTATATTGACTGAACTCAGTTATAAATCATTATATTACCTTGTCGTTAATTAGATTATTTTTAAAATATGTTTTATTTAATACATTGTAAATATTCCATTTAATCAAATCAATCTATGAATTATTCGTAAGTAAAAAGAATATTGCACTAATGTGAAATTACTGTGAGAAAAATATATTATAGCGTATGATGAAACATGACCCTCCCTCCCATCCACACTCCTCCAACACGACTCTCCATCCTCTTCCATACATCGACCCATATCATATTAAGTTATCTTGAGAAACAGAAGTTTGCATGTTATGGACTTTAACTTTCATTATCAAAATATCGAATATCTTAAAAAATTGGTACACTCAACTAAGAAAATTACTCAACAAAATACTGAAATTTGAGCACTTTACAGTATATATTTGTGAAATTATATTGAACAATTTATATTTAATGTTAGTCTACGATTAAATGAAAAATTATTAATTCAAACAGATATTGTTATATTCTGTTATTAGATTATGTATGCTATTAAATTAATACAACCTCAAGTAAAATAACGGATGACAAATATGTTTAACTTCCAGATTATTAAAACCGGTTAAATTCAGTAAATATGTATCACTGAAGGAAAATTGTTTTCAATAATTAAAATACTTTCTTTTATAAATTATAAAAAATT
The DNA here is from genome assembly GCA_030067965.1 of Latrodectus elegans. NCBI lineage: Eukaryota > Metazoa > Arthropoda > Arachnida > Araneae > Theridiidae > Latrodectus > Latrodectus elegans. Next base: position 9,845,497 of record CM057822.1, on the reverse strand, counting down.
ACAGAAAGTCCTATAAAATTGATAGAAATCCCCTGGTATGATTCTTGAAATTATATTCAATAACTTGTCCTTAATAATAATTCAGCAATTTAAATAAACGTTATTAAAATTAAATATTTATATGATTTAATAAAAGTATCCATATAAAAATAGCTACTCAATTCATCATACGAACAATTAACTCACAGGTAATAAAATCTTCAGTAAATAAGTATATATATTAAAATAATTATTTTCAATAAATAAAAAATGTAAATTTATTTCACATATAATAAACTTTTATATCAGAATTCAAAGGAAAATTTATTGAATTATGTTACCAAATATTATTAAAATATATTCAATCAATTTTAAATTAAGTTTATTCTATGATTAAATATATATTGACTTCGAGATATAATTTTAATACTAATAATGAAACATGCCTGTAAAAATTTATTGAAATTCCAAAATATATATGTAAATGTTTTGAAATACATTAGATGTTTGTAAATTATATCAATCTGTGTTTAAATAATGAAATATTTGATTTTGTTTGCATCTGTTAGTACAGACTCAATTAAAATTTAGAACTAGAATAGATATATCTTTAAAACTTTAGGAAATAATCTATCATGCATACAATTTACAGCTATAGTAATAATGAAAGTGCGAAAAATGTTAGTTGTACTTCTGAAATAGGTCCTTGTTCCTTCGATAATTTAAGAGAAGCGATGTTTTTCCTTTCCCAGAAGTAATATCCAAGTGTCGCTAAATGGAAATCCGAAATGTCGCCAAAGAAACGAGTCATGTTCATTTATCTGTGTCAGTTGTCAAACTGCGTGCTGGCAGGGAATTGCCTGCTTCTGTTGTGCAAGTTTTTGACACTTTCCCATCAGAAAAGTATGTTGGAAAAATCACGACATCGCTTAAGCTTTTGTGTCAACAAGTTCGATTACGCTAGCCAAATTACTTCATGCACTTTTCTCCTTTATAACTAATTATCTGTCGTGTAAAAGCGAAAAAAAATAGCGTGCTGGTCCTAAGTCCTGTTGTAGCAGCCGAAAGAAAATATAATTGAGAGTTAAGATCTTTATCACTTACAGCTGATGTTGAAGTCTGCTAAAATATTTATGTTCAATACAGTTGCTCCAATTAAGCTGTATTTGTTTAGAGTTAGGTAAACAACAGTAAAATAAATTGTTGTTCATTAAAAAAGGATTGCAATATTTTCAAGGATGGAAGGAATGGAAAATCTTTTCTGTGATAAATTATGTAGATTAACCTCAAATAATTTTCCAACCAACATTAATTCAAGCAGAAGCGCATAAAAGCACAATCTATATGTTTCTAATTCAATTATTGTATAAAACAATTTCGCTGCTTAGATATGATTCTTAACTGTTGAAAACAATCCTCCATGCACAATTCGCAAACACCTCGGGATATGTGAACTACAGCAATTTGCTTAAACCTTGTCATTATGTAGAACATCCGTATTTAATTCACAAAATCTTATATAATGAATTTGATGTTTAAATGCATACAAAATAAATTAATGTAATTAATAAATACTTACTGAAAATTAAATTAATACTTAATTTATAAAGGTTAAAAAATTAATACAATACATACGTTTCTGCATCAAAATTAATTCGTTTTGTTAAAATTTAAATTGCGCGACAAAAATTTAGATACAAATTTACACTTAAAGCTTTTATAATGCCACACATGTAAGATATCTACGTTCCAATTAAATTTTATTATTTAATTAACAAAAAAAGTTAGAGAACATTTCATGTGAAAATTTTACTATTGAAATGTCTACTTTTTGTCTTCATCTACAGTAAACTTGTCAGTTGTAGTTTTGCTGATTTATCTCATTATATATACATTTACTCTAGGAAGAATGAAATTAAAGCATTAAAATTTATTTCGTTTGCATTATATTGAAATAATTTATACTTTTCATAAGAAAATGCAAAAAGAACTAGTCCTTAGAGATTCTAATGATACATTTCATATAATTTATTAAAAGACTAGTGCGTTAATATTTACTCAAAATAAATACAACTTTTCAAACTAAGTTCTAGAATTAGAAACGATTAAGAGTGTTAAGTAAGAATTAATTTTTACAATATTTTAAAGTGAAATAGTTCATGCTATTGAAAATGTGACATAATATTGTTTAATACTTATTTAAAAGAGTAAATATGTATTTTTTTTTCATTTCAATGCTTTACAATAAATTTAATGAAATTTATAATACTCTCCAAAAATTTAAGTAAAAAGTCAGAAGTACTTAAACTTCAGAAGATTACTTGATTCGCAAAATACTTTTTTTTTTAAATTTTTATTTTACATAGTCTCGAAAATTATACACATATTCATGAAATGTAATAAATATTGATGACAAAGAAAAGAAAAGCAGCCAGGAAAGTAATTTTTCTTATGTTTAGCCTAGGTTGCAGACAAATGGCATTAGATATTCATAACTTTCAAAATTTATGTATCGTTACTTTACAGTTATTATTTTTCTTTAAAATTAGTTTCATGCTCATGGAAGTGTTAATCTTTAAGAAATATAGAGTTCTGAGACAATCCCTTAGATGGTTTTTGTTGTTGCATTAATTACTGACGCGTGTTAGGCAATTTTTTTTCTCTGCAAATCTTCACGCGGTTGCTCAACGATCGATAAAATACATGGCGAACCCTTATTTATATTTATTATAATTTGTTTTTTTGTTCTCGTTTCCTCTATCCATTTTCCTTCATCGAAACTCGTTTTTAATTAAATCTCTGGCGAAGAATGACCCGACAGATGGCGCTGTTCTTCGGATTTACGATTTTTCCCTTAATACCTCCCTCTTTAATGAGTTCCAGTTTCTGCGAAGGGAAGAATAGGGAAATGTGGGGGAGAGTAAGGATGAAAACAATCGAAAGATATGGAAAAATAAAAATGGCGGAAAAAATTAAGATAATCTAGAACGCAGATATGCAAATAGAACACGTTAGGAAGAAAATAATTTTGAGCGAGGATTAAAAGCAGTTGTAATGGTCATAACACCATAAACGCGACCCATTTTTTTTATTTTATTTTTTCATTAAAACCACGGAATGACTATAAAACTTCTTTCAATGCGGATTATTTACATTTTCTGGGAATAATGCTGTTGATATTTAACCGTTTAAGTGAGTTCTGATTAAATATTAAACCGAACTGTAATGACAGTTATTATGCTTAATGTTTAGGGAGGAAAATGGAATATTTTTCGTTTAATGGCATTTTAATGATGATGTATTTCCACTGTTTCATTTAACTGAATTGTATCTACATAAACTCCGTTATAGTAGAAAATAGTTATGGAGTAGTAAACTAATCTAATATAATGATAATGATGTTAAGAACTACTTTAGTTGAATTCAAAAATAGAAAAAAACTGAATAAGCGTTTGAATATTCAATACATTTTCAATAAAATTTAAATTTATAAGTCCTGTAACTTGGTTGTAGTTTTAAAATGCTCATATAAACTCTCGGGTGTATTAAATAAAAATTTTAAAATTAAGCATAATTTTGATAGAAACCCAAAAGAAAAAAAAAATGTACATAAATTTTCGATCACATAAGTGGTGAAAATAAATCTGTTTTCTTCACAGCATAAAAGAATAAAATTTGAAAGAAACGCAACAAAGTTGGCAAAACTTACAATTTTACTGATATCGTTTGCTTATGAGAACTGTAACCTATACAATCAATCGTAAATTACAAATTTCTATAAACATTCCTACTAAAAGAAATTTGAACTTGTAGACTACAAAGACAAAAGTATGTTTAAATATCATTTATACACCAGAGAGAGAGATCAGCTTTCAAATATAAATAATTTGTAGAAGAATATGTTAAAATACACATAATTTGCATGATTGTCAGCATTCTACAAAAAATAAAGGATAAAAATTAATTAATTAAATGAGATTTTCTTAAATTACTTTATTATTATTAATTTTCTTTTATTGTTTCAAACATTTGTTTTACTATCTAAAATATTTCTATTATGTGTCAAGCTTAATAAAATTAGTGAATTTCAAAAACTAGAATTCAATAAACCACTTGATTTAGGCTGTAAGTAAACTAAACTAAACTCCGGGGCACAACAACCCATGTGGACCATGACTTACAGTGCCCATAAATATTTTCATGACCAAATGCCCTGGGGTGCAAAGCATATGTCCCAGTTAGATGACCATCTAACTGGGCAAGACAAGCATGAAACCCCCAGTGTTTAGTTCCCAGGCAGGCTTAATATTTAATTTATCGACCCACTGAAGGAATGAAAGGCTGAGTCGGCCTTGCCCAGCCCGAGGAGTGAACCTGGACTTGTTCCTTGGAAACGTGAAGCGCTGCCAATAAACCACGGGATTTCATCACAATTTATAAATATTTATTCATATAATTATACATCATATATGTTCATTTAAAATTGTATATTTACACATGAATATAAAATACATGCAAATTAGTAGAAAAAAGTGTAAGAAAAAATTTATTTCACTTAGCACATTTAACGAGTATTTACAATATATCATTTCCGCATAATGTAAAATCAGAAACCAAATAATTTAAGCAAATTTCAACTCTCAGCCAATTGTAAATGATGCGAGAAGTTATTCCATTCGTTTTTGTTGCGAATACTTGTTCCCAGGTGCATTTGTGGAAGACAATGTATTTGCTTTAACAAAAATAAATAAAATAATATTTAAAAATTCATAATTTATATATGATTGTAAACTTATATATGATGGTAAAGTAATGAAAACAGAAAAAGGGTTACTTAATAGGTTCTGTTTGTATAACAAAATTTTAGATTTATTGAAAGTGGTCAGTTATATATATATAGACACCAAAGTGCAATATAACATAATAAATCTCCATAGGTTTCATTTCTTTTTTCAATGATTAGATTATCAGCAATTTTATGTTGATCACTATTTTGAGGTTTCATGAGGTAATTACATATTTATATGGAACTAATAAAACAATGTTGTTATCGTCTTGAATTTTGGTTTCAATTAAAGTCAAATTACTTCCATGGTTTAAAAAAACTCATTTTAAATTTTTTTTTTAATTATGAAGCCAAAAAGAACTACAACCAAACTTAAATCGATGCATTTCTTCAATAATGCATTCTCAAACCGATCCACAAGACTTTTAGCAACATTGCGGTTCTTGTCTTTGTTAATAAATATAATGTAATTTATAAATGTGACATATTAACTATATATTTTTTCGAATAAATGACAGTAAATATATTCAGTGGATAACAAAAAACGTGAATTTGCTGACATTTAATGGGAACTTCACTTTTGTTGCTGCACCATTTTTATGATAAATCGATAATGCAATTTTATGCACGCTAATTCCAATTGTTTGATTCCCTTATTAAGTTACACGAACTTTCTCATTAAGCCTAAATCGAAGACAAGCTTACAAGCTCTTTCGTTCATTTTTTATTATTTTCACGCATTACTGCTAATTTACTTTCTGACCCCATTCTAACCTAGGAAAGCTTAGAGCGTAAATTCTCATGAATCAATCATAATAAAATATAATTAGATAGTTATTAATAGAATTTCTCCATTTTATCGACATGGTTTGCTTGAGAGAAAATACGTAATAATGCTATAAAGTGTGCTTTTTCAACGATATCGTCTATCTATCATGTTGTTGATACAGTTTCCTTTTGTACTGATAGAATTTGAAAGAAAATGCGTAATAATTATATAACGTGTACTTTAATATCTATGATACCACCGCCTTAATTTACAGCATTTTAACTAAGCAACAATTTTTTATATCTTACAGACAGATATATTATTACTTACTCATGTGTATTTATAAAAAATATTCGATTTTTTTGTAAATTTAAATAAATGTTCAAAGACATAAAAATGGAAATATTTTTCAAAGCCGTATAAAAACATACAAATATAATTAAAATATTTTTCATTCAATTATTTCTAATTTTTTTAACAACAAAGTTATATCTTAAAAGATTGGAAAAACTTTTGAAAAACATAAAATTAAAAAGTGAAAATTAATTTTTACATTAGAGAAAAATAAATTTTTTCTATTTTTTACTTATAAATATTACTATAAATTTGTTGATTACTTTAAAATCAATAAAAACCCATGGATAATCCTTTTTCTTGATTTTCTGAATGTTTGAAATCAACTGTTTTTATTTTGAATATCTAATAGCATATCTATATTCAAATGAAAACATATATATATATATATATATATATATATAAATACATATATATATATATATATATATATATATATATATATATATATATATATATATATATATATATATATATATATATATATATATTAGTATATTAGTGCATTGTCCTCAAGATTGTTGGTTTATGACAAAAAAACAATCATTTAAACGGATTTGTTTGTAAAGTTATGACAATTTAGTTATATAAATTCTTGAAGAAATATTTTATCTTTTCGTATTAAAATTTCCGATCAAAACCAAAACCTTATGTATATCTAACTCGGAAAAAATTGTGAATTTGAATATTCATTCAAAGAAGCTTAAGTTATCATACCTTCAAAGTTACCATTTATCAAACCAATAAAAAATATATTGCAGATATTTTCAAATCCCAACACATTTATAGACTCAGAAAATCGTTTAAATTTTTTTTTAATTGTTTTTATTAATTCTGTGAGATAATGGATTTAAGTAAAACTAAATTAGTTACTAATATTAAAATGATTTCTGGAAGTTTTATCAAATCTTACAACACTGATTTAGTGATGATAAAAAAATTCGATTTTCCATAAAGCAATCATTTAGTTATTTTAATAAATCATAACAGATGAAAAATTGAAGAAATTCCAAACATATTACTAAAATTTCCTTCATACTTTTTCAAAGAGGAATTTTTTTTGTAAAAATTTATTAAATTTAACTGTACTGATTTATTTACGATAACATCTCGAGTTTTAAATAATAATTTTTTCTAAATTGTTTTATTAAATCCTGATTCAAAGTTCTTAGAAAGATTTCATGAAAATTTATCGAATTTACTGATTATAAAATTTTACGAAAATTTATGGAGGAGTAAAACTTCTTTTGGGAGAGTTATCTGTATTGATTTAATAATTAAAACATATAGAATGCATTAAAAATACATCGTTTTAAAATTATTTAATTTAGTCAAAATAGATCAAAAATTAAATACAATATAAAAAATAACAGAAACAATTCATTTTTAATAAGAATTTTTTTTGAAGTCTTATCACAACATTCGTATAACTATGCTATAAGCTGTATTTACTTGGTAATGATGAAATTTGAAATTTTACAAAAGTAACATTATGGAAAATATATTTTTCTACCTACATCAATAATTTTTAATAGTTTCAAAGGGAATAATGATAAAACATAAAACTGAATTTAACATTACTTTTTAAACGACCAATTGAAAGTTATTTTAAGTGCTTATTACCAAGCATCTACGTTGAAAATGGCAAGCACTTTTCAATAAAATGTATCTTCACGTATGTTTCTCATACCATAAAAATACAAAAGAAAAGCAAACTAATAAAAAAAAGTCACTCCTTCATATTCCCAGATGAATGCCCGAAATGCTGCAGCTTTCGATCTGCCCTCCTTTGCTAAATAATATCGAACAAATGCAATTCCTGATGTTCAAGAGAAATGAAATGCCATTTTCGCATTCATCTCATCTTCTACCAGCCGTTTTCCGCCAAAAATGAAGGTTTATATTGAGAAAATAACAACGCCAAATAACAAAGTAAAGAAATAAAGACATTTCCAGCAGGTCCCTTTAGGTCGCCAACTTAGTGGCACGGTCACGATTCAAAGCTTTTGTAGAATTCTTTTTCTCTTCTCTATTTTTCAAATTCTTTGTTTTGCAAGGATTCCTCTTGAGTCTGCGAAACACTTGATGATAGGCTTATTCTTTGCCAGACTAATCCGAAAAATCTCTATTATAAACCCCTTCTTTTCTTTGAGAGTAGCGGAGAATCTACGAAAATGAGAAAGAGATAAACAGGTCTACTGTGTAAAGCAGAAGAGGAAAAAAAAGGTAAAGTGTAGTTCCGGAGACAGTGTGCGAGGGAAAGTATAAAGGAAAAGGGAAAAAAGAGGGAAGAATAACAAGAAACTGAATAGGAAACAGAAAAAAAACTACAGCGGCAAGGAAACATCATTACTTTTCCTTGGCGATGTGAAAAACCTCGAAATGCTATACGCAGAGAAAATGGTCCGTATATATGGTGGTGGTCAGGGTATATGGTTGCCCCAGTCTTGGAAAAAGGTGGAACAGGGGGAAAATTCCTTATGCTGGTTCCTTATCATTTGTAGACGGAATTTTCTTTGAAGATTGGGTTGTGTTATTTTCTGTATGTGAGTTCGCTTTTTTCTTCTTCCACGATTCTCAATATTTATTCTATTTTTATTTACTTTGCATCTCTGAAGCTCTGCTTTCATTCATCTGCGATTTCTTTGTGGCAGCGAAGTGCTTGACGCGGTACAGGAGCATACATTTACACGACGTTTATTTTGACAAACGTTCATTTTGGAAAAAATGCTTCACAGGATTCTGGGGACATGTGTTTTTCATCTCTTTCCAGTATGGAATTTCGTAGAAGGCTGTAAGGGTTCCTTTCTAATCCTGTTGATGGAAAAAGTAATATTTTTCATTTTCTGAAACTATATATCATTCATGAAAAAGAATCTCAAATCTTTAATGCTATATAAAACATATATTGATATAAATTTAGTCAATATTTTATAATTTGCATAATAAAAATTTATACGTAAGATTGTGAATGTTATTATAAAATTATTTCAAAAATTTTGTTGCTCATGAAGTACAATAACCCCGACATTTCGTCTTTTTATTTACAAAACCTTTTAATATTAAATTTTTGAAAGCAATGTGAATTAAATGATTTCTTTATAACTATTTTAGACACATTTGTGTTACGCTGTTGTAATAAATAAAACAAAGATATAAGTCTAAATGGCTTAGAATGCGTGTGTTTCCAAGAAATCTTCATCAGTTTTACTATTTTCAGTTAAATAATTTCATTATAAGAATATTTTGCTTTTTTTTGAATAATTTAGATCTAAGCTCTTAGAATAATATTTGCTTATCAGTTTTATTATACGAACAATTTTATTAGATTTTATATCCAAAAGAAAAAAATTATTTACATAAATTTCAATTTTAGATATTTAAATATTTGAAAAGAATCTTTTTTATAGATTTTTTAAGGATTAAAAACAATTACTTTAAGAAAAGAGATTAAATAAATCTTCTAAATAGACTAAATAATTTTTTTTTGTATTTTTAGTACTAATATCACAGTTTTTAATAAAATTTATATGCAATCTAGAAATCTTCGAATTATTTACTTTTTATTTAGCAATTAAAGTTTTAAAATTATCAAAAAGCCGAAAAACCTAAAAAATTCACTTCAACTAATGCACACGTTCATGAAATCCATTGCGAATGGCTATTTCTGTAGTAGTTCTTACTTATGACATTTGGGTAATGCAAGCTTGCTATCCAAAGTTAGAAAGGTGCGTCTTTCGTTTAATCAGAATACCACAAAGGTGAATATAAGTTTTTGCTCTATGATTCCTCTGATAGATGGCACCACTAGAGGATATACTGCCTTCATTTCTACTTTGAACTGGAGCTAATTCTGGGTAACTGTTAAAAAGTAGAAATCTACATAAAACCTGAATTATATTAAGAATTGAAATAACATTTATTTTTTATATCAAAAGAAGGAAAATGTATTCTTTGAATAATATTATTATAAATAAATTTTTCATTTCACCTGTAATGATAGGTCAAATCTAGTCTCTAAACAAGTGCATTTCTACGCTGTACTATTTAAACTGTTAAGCACTAGTAATTTATGACATTTCGAAATATCTTTCCATGAAATTGGAAATATGTATATTTTATCAATATGAGATTAGAAATTTTGATTACTTTTTGTTGTATTCTGAAAGGTACCTTCAACCCAAGTGTAATTCCATTACTTTAAAGAGGCTCTATATTCTACTTTAATATGATAGTGAAAATTTAATTTTTAATTAATGTTAAAATCTAAAAAGCCACAACAATATACTTGTGTAATTCACATATCAAGCTTTTAAACTCCCTTTAAAGATAAATAATTGAACTAAATTTTTATGCATGTTAAAATTAGAGTGTAACTTATCTTCTTAAAGGCATGTATATTTCGATGATTTTTATGTTAAGAGATATGATGATAGCTCAAAAATTATTTCATCGTGTTAAAATTATTCAACAGTACAACATTTTTAGGTGATGATGATAATCAATAATGCAATCTAACATCCATCTACTACATCATTTATGTAAATTAGCTATCGAAATTTTATGCACGAATTAAGTGTGGTTCTTCCAACGAATTTTTCCTACTACTAGGAACTAATATATGTTTTATCAACATAAGAATTATAATTTCAGTTCTCTTTTGTGATATGATTATGGTATCAAAATGGGGATCATTATCATTACTTAAAAGAGATTGAAATGTACGATGCATTTAAGTGACGGTGAGAATTAATATTATTAAATTAAGTGCAATCTAAGATCCCACCACTTCATCATACTGATATGTAGATTATGTAACAAATTGTTAAGGGCCCTGTAGTTATAATGCTTACAACAAGTTTTTCTCTGTTACTACTAGAAATTGGAGTATATTTCATCAACTTAAAAATTGCTAAATTCAATATTTCTTTGTCATATTACGACTACGACACCAGCTCAGAAATCAGTTTTTTTAGTTAAAAAATTTTAATTTTTATTGTTATATACCCAAGTTTTAATGAGAATTCATTCTTTACTTAAGGTGTAACTAGAATTCCACAACTTCGTAATATATACATATCAAATTGTTGGTGGACTTCTATTCTCGATTTGAAGTTCATTGAATGATTTTTTTGTAAAATATGTACACAAAAAAATTAACAATTTTTGTAAATGTTGTTTCGGAGAAGTAAATAAAAGTATAGGGAATACCTTTATAATGAAGTTGCTTTAACACATGAGATTCAAACGCAATAAACTTTATCACCAATTTATTTTTGTAATTTTAATTAACAATCCATTATTTATTAAAAGTATATTCGAAATGCATTTTAGCAATTTATTTGTTATAATTTGATTTGATTATTTTATAAACCTAGAATCACTTTTTGACAGTTAATGAACTATGTTAATTTGTACATGAAATTTTTATAAGTAAAATTAGGAATTTAGTCGTTAAAATTCTCTTTTTGCATCACGATTTATTTTTATCTTCGAATATGAATTTGAGCTTCCCTCAATAGTAATTTATTTACATTTTTACCTTCCAATGGAATTTTAAGAACTCCATACGTCCAACACAACAATGCTCACATCCCCAAGCCGTTTATGTGACACACTTTTTACAAACGGAATGTAATTGGAAAGTATTCGATCATTCTAAATTTAGCTACTGGGACGAGAGTTGGCTATTCTCCAAAAAATGCTGGTAATAAAAATACTTAGGTTCATTTCTCGTTTTATTGTTGGTTTTAACCAGAGACGTTCTTCAACATATCGAAAAAATCCCTATAATTTTAGTAAAAATGAGAACTAATTGAACAATCCCAAGCCATCTGGAGAACGGTGTGTTTTTCAAAGCAATCCAATGACATTTTAAAATTGTTTTGGCTTGAAAGGAAACTTATATTTTAAAGATCAAATTGCCTTATGTTACATTTAAAAGAATGCATAATTATTCAAAATTTATATTTTCGTCAAGTCCATTGACCTAGGAAATGTCATTTTTGTTATAGGTTAATTAATAGTAAAAGTTTTTCATTTTACTTTTTATTCCAGTGTTGTAATTCAAAACTAAACTTTTTTGTTTGTTTCCTTTAGAAAATACATAGCAATTTTTTTTAATGGACACATTTTTTTCCACTTAATAGTATAAGATATAGCAATTAATTATCGAAAATTCATAAGCAACCAATATTTTGTATTTCCTATTTCTAATTTTATACTTTTATTACATATGATACCTTTTAACAGTCTAAGATTCTAGTTTACACTTAAAAAAGAATTATATATTCAAATTACAACTCTTATAAATCTTTCTAAAAAGATTTAACAGTTTAATGCTTTTAAAAAATATTCTAAAATCTTATATACTTTTTAATATTTTATGTTATTTAAAAATTTAAAACAAATCTCAAAATAAATCATTTTTCAAAAAAATTAAATGTTTATTTACTTAGATAATTTACTTTTCGAATTTGATTTACTTGCATTAATTATTTTTATTTAGAAATTATATAATAGTTAACATACACATTTTGTTCTTCAGTAAGGGTATTAACAGTTACATGGTGTTTGAATAATTTTTATTTTTGTGCTTATTTAATGAAAGTTTCTTCATGAAATATTATTGTATGAGTTTTTTGATTCTACTTGAAATTAGTCAAGTAATTATTCTTCATAAGCTAATTTAAAATTAAGCAGTTCAATATGTTGAGAGAGATCGCAAAGCTAGCATTATTAAAATAAAGCACCAAAAGTTTCATAACATAAAGAGTTTGCTTAATTCCCACTATGATATTAAAAATTTAAAAATTATAAATGAATATTTGCATTAGTTTTGTATTAAAAAAGTGTACTTTAATATGCATCTTTATTCTTTGATAATTTTAAAATTCTACTTATTATATTAAAAATAACAATTTCTTCGTCTCTAATTAGGTTTAATTTACTGCTTTATGCTTAATGGAAATTAGAATAAAAATTAAAATTAACCTGAAATTTTTAGCATTTTTCGCATATGTACATCATTAATGAAATAAGGAATGTTCTCACATTATATATATATATATATATATATATATATATATAAACACAAGCAAAAGTAAATATTTTTCATATTTTGAAAAATACTTTCTTTTTTAAATTTCAACTCTTTTCACAAATATTTCTACAAATGTGTTCCACATCGAAAATCAAATATTTAGTGAAAACTAAAATTTCTTTCAGAATGAATGAAATTTTCAATACTATCCTCATATTGATTTGTAAAAGCGAAAGAAAAAATATCTTTATTAGTTTGAAAATATGTTCGATTTAAAAATTTTCTTTTTCGTTATTACTTCATGCATGCAATGAATTTTATTTACATTTTTATTTTGTTTTAGATATATCTTCTTTATCTGGTTCTCCCACCCTTCTTTCTCCAACAGGTTCAACAACAGGTTTTCCCATTTATTTATTTGAGTTTTATATTATTATTTTAATTTTATTTATATTCTTTATTGTTTGTTTCTGTTTCTTTTGTATATTTTTTTAGTTTTATGCATTATTTACTAAATATTTTACTGAGCACATTTTCTTCTTAAAGGCTAAAGAAATTATCCGCTAATTATCATTATATTAACAAAAAGAAAATAAAAAAATAAAATCTTTTAAATTTTAAAAGTAAATATAAATAAAGAAAATAAGGATGATTTTTTAGTTTTTAAAATTTAAAAGAATTATTTGATTAAGAGGAAATCATTTAAATCAAAAACGCAATCGTTGAAGGAGCCCATAAGAGTAATTTTTATGATTCTAACAAAGGATTAAATTAAAGAAACTAACAAATCAGTGTAGAAAAGTAATAGGAAACTTAGTATTATCACGAAAATTAAATAAAATACCACTTAAGTGTTTTTTAAAGGAAAAATTATTTTTAGAGAAATGTCTGATGAAAAGCACTTGAGTGTCTGTAACAGCGTGAAATTTTCTGAAAAAGAATTTTAATGTGCAAAAGCTGTTTTTGAAGAACTTGAAAGAAAGCATTTGGTTATTAATTTCGTTTGAATAAAATTTTGGTTGTAACTGCTGTTTTATTAAACTTATAAAATATATGTTATTTTCTTTTAATGAAGATAACTTTGAAAAGATGAGACGGTGAAAAAAACTTTAAAATGTTAAGATTTTAAATATTTCAAGCAAATCAAAGCAGAATTTTAAGTTTATCTTTTCAAAAACAAATTTTTCGTAAAATTAAGCGATTAAATGTTTTAAAATAACTGCCTTCTTGTTAACTAAAGGATTAAAGTAATAAGAGATGTTAGAATTTTTATATAATTTTATTTTGAAGGAACTCATTATTATCAAAATAATTAAATAACTATAAAAAATAAGCGAATTATAAAAGCACTTAAATGGGCTTTTCTCAACTTTTAGCTTAAATTTTTGTTTATTAAGGTATTAGCACAAGTATTTTTATTATTGGGATAGATAATTCTTTGTATATCATTTTCAAAATATTTTTGCATTTAGTGTACTTGTTCATCAAACTATTAAATAATGTTTTTTAATTTAGCTTAATTTTAGCCTTACAAAATTAAAATAAATATCTCTTAGCATTTACAATAAAAAACTGAAACATTTTAATCAAAATTTATTGATTAAAATGTTACGAAAAAAAACTATTTTGAAAGTTATTTCTTCAAAATTTATCAAATTACATATAAATCTAAAATTATAAACTGCTATTTTATAAAAAACTCAATCTTAAAATGAAGAAAATAAAAATACATGAACAGCTTTAAATTGAATATAAAATTGAATTATTAAGTTCTGAAAAAATAATATTCATTTTAACACATAAAAGGTATTTCAAAATGTTTTAAGTATACGTATCGTATAAAGCTTTAACAGATTCTTTTTTTTTGTAAATTATGAAAAATATATTAATGTTCTAATTATGTTTTACTACATCCCATGTTATTTCTCGATTTCGTTCTTTCTCATTTGTTCTATATTACAGTACCCCTGTACCAACAAGGTACACTCTGGTCTGATGCGACAAGTTTTTCTGGTTATGATTGGTTAGAAAGATCACCAGGGAAATATAACATTGAGAATGGTATGCTAATTTAGTGTTGATGTAATATCTAACATTTTATTTAGTCTGAATTTTATATTCACTTCGATTCAATGCATTAGCATACTAGGTTTCAATTAATTCATTAATCAATAGCAGTTATGTACAAATTACTTCATTACATATTCACATACTGTTTTTCTAAAAATTATTTAATTATTTGAAATATTTATGTGCATTCATTTTTGAACAACTTAATAGTATTCAGTTTGTTATCGTATTGTTCATATAATATAGCCAACATGATCATGCATATATATTCAATCATATAACAATTAAATGATTTCAGTTGCGTCTCTTTAAGCTTTAATTTACTTTACTCATATTTTGTAGGATGTTTAAGAATACATTTACTGTCATTAAACTAATAGAAATAATTAATTTGTTCAGAAGAGATATCATTTCTCTGTACTAAATATGACTTTAAAATAAGTTTATATTATTACCAGTTTTTGATATTAGTGTGATTTTTAATTTGACTACAACAAAAGAGACATTGTGTTAAGCATTCACCTCGAATCATATATCTAGTCAATAAGAACAAAAATTCATAAACCTTCAAAGTTTATGTTTTCGTATATAAATGAATTAATAGAATCAAACACCTTCCAACCAGTAATATAGCATATTCTGTAAGCCATTATTAATGCTTAACCATTTGTTCCTGCTATAACTAACTAGAAACATCGCAGTTGTCAAAGTTACACTTTGCGGTATGAATGCGGTTATCACACTAACATGGCAAAAATCAACATTCAAAAGCATTAACAAATCCGTTACATAAAAACAATGTCTTCTATGAATCAATGGATTTTTTGCAGTAGAACTACCAGTCAGACTACATTTTTCACACTCACATAAATGCTTAAAGTCATTGGAATTATAATTTAAATATATTCTAAATAAATATCTTCAGTGTGATAATGGCATCGATATGATTGTCAATACGGGTTTAGATGTATTTAAAAGTTTGGTATCTGTTCTAAATTGTAAGACTTGTCTACAAAAACCCAGTTTAAGTATTAGCTCTACGTATAAGCTGTAGTTTACAAACATTTATCATGAAACAAGGTGTGCATGCTGCTGCTGCTGAGTGAAAAGAATTCAGTCCCCACCCCAAAAAAGTGAAATATACATTTCTCTTTTGATTTCTAAAGAAAAGGTCCCAATTGTATTAAATCCTATGCTATTGATTAAAATGGATTCAATCCCATAAGAAAGGGAAATATTTGTTTCTCTTTTGTTTTTTAAAGAAACTATTCAAATTGTATCAAATCCTATTTGAAATCAAAATGGGTCAGATACCTGAATATCTTGCGACCGATATAGACTACCAGGCTATCCAATGCACATTACAAAAAAATTTCTCAAGTAGGAATTTAATTTTCTTTAAAGACAGTTTCATAAAGAACTATTTATATTTTGAATGCAATTATAGCTTCAGTTTAATCAAATCGTGAAATTAGCATCATTTGATATACAATAACATTAACCAAAAAAAAACAATGTGTTTTGTTTTTTTCATTCTTTCTAAGCAACAAATATTTAATAACCACTTTATTGGCTTCACTATAAATTAAATTAATAATTTTTACAACCATAAGTAACTCATATAAGTACTGGTTATTAATACATATGTAAAAATGTGATTACTTTATCCAAAATAAAATTACATTTTGATAATTTAAAATAAAATAAAATAGATTAAAAAAAGGATAAATTTTAACATTTAATGATGTCATAAACATTAATATAATAAACCACCATACAATATGGTAATTATATATTTTTCTTTAAAGAATTGATTAAAGAATTAATTGATTAATAATTCAAAACTATGGGAAATGTAGATTTAAAATTTACAAGAATTATTAAAATAATGGCCCATTTTAATTACAGAAAACAAAATAACTATTCCTAAGACTTACCGTATTAAATGTAAAACAAAATTGTAATTTCTATAAAAATAAATGAATGTGCTATAATATAATCTCGTTTTTGAAATTAACCATTATCAAACAAGGATAAAATACATTAAAGTAATTGCTTAGTTATCAGTTCATATATTTATATTTACATAAAGGGAAACGTTATGAAAACTGAGAAAATATATTGCTTAAGTATTTTATTTGAAAAATCAAAGCATCTCATATCATAATGTTTCTAAGTTTTGTTTTCCATTTTTTAAAATTTTCTTACACACTTGTTGCAATTTCTTTAAATTGCTTTTTTATTTCCTGTTTCTATTCAATTTTATAACATGCATTCCTTGAAGATTAGTTTAAATATTTTTTTCCTTTCAAACCCTTCAATATAAAAAATTTTTGTAAGAAAATTAAAAAACTACCTAATAAAATCTATTAAGTTTTTTTTTTATTTTTTATATAAAATATAGTCTAAACCATTATTTATACCCATTATTAATAACATTAGTATCATTATATTTCTTTGTGAAAAAGATAAGAACATATAATCACTCACATCGCTACAAATAATCTATATATTATCTCTAATTGAAATAGATACATAATCTTATGAATATTGTAAGTAATCGCTAGATTATTAATCAGTTTTATTCCTTAATAAAAATAAAAATGGGAAAAAAGATAAAGTTATTAATTTAATCAAATAAATTACAGTTAATTAATGCATAAAAAATCTCTTTTCGAACAACTTTAAGATTTGTAAACAAATATATAAGCAAGATAAATGTAAGATAATTCAAACGAGATAATTTCTTATTAGATTAATCAAATTACTTAATAGTTTAAATGAGATTACTTAATGAAATAATAATTGATTGCATTAAGAGTCTGTATTAATCTATAATTCATTTAAATAAGCAATAAATGTTAAAAGTTTACAAACAGGTTTCCCCTTAATTTTTTGGTGTTTTTTGATGTCAAGAAAGCCATAAGATGTGACTGACAACATAACCTTTACGCTATAGAAAAGCTAAACTAAGTACTGGGGTTGACAAAAATCAATTTTTTCTCCAAATTTTTGGTCTTACTCAGGGATACCCAATTCTACACCATGCTTTAATAAATATAAATATATAAAGAAATGCTATGATGAATAAAGATTTTAAATACTATAAGTAATTGCTTGGTTAAATAATTAGTTTTTCTAATAAATAAAAATATTATTTTAAAATCTCGGTTATATTTAAAAACATGATTTTAATCAAAAAAATTAATATCCATCAGTATGCGAAAAATATAATTCCAATAATAAAAATATAATGTATTACTTAGAACATAGTCATCAAACACTTTAGAGAAGCAAGTCTTGAAAGTAATCTTTTGCTTTATTCACTTTAGTAGCTTAATAATCTAAACAAAATTAATTTCCTACCAAGTCAATCTTAATAACCAAAATATTAATTTCTTGCATATTGAATATTTAATTGCAAATATGTCATGGAAATCTGGGGTCATAAAATAGATTATGTGATTTTTTTTATCGTCACCTGAAGATATAAATGAAGAAGTCAGGAAGTTGTAGAGATTTCCGAAACTAGACGAATCGAATATTTGAAGGATGCTGTGCAGAAAGAGAAGGGTTTTCTTTATTGATTAGTTCTAAGTCTTTTCTTTCTGCTCCTAAGTCGATCCCAGTGCCTGCCGTGCTAGATTTTTTGGACGGTCTTTTACGGTCGATATATGCTGACGCAAGCTTTGATGATTTAATCATGTACTTTGGATCTCAGTCTTACTTGGAAGGCCATGTCGCAGATTTTTTTTGTCGTAATTTGCTTTTTTTTCCTACCTATGTTCGGCCTAAGGGTTGAATTGACTTCTCGTTCTTGTCACTGGATTCCCATAACTGAAGGAATAATTCCACCTAAATGTAATGACTCGGGCGCAGGAATTAATGTATCGATTATTGTTCCCGTTTCTCATCTTTTTTGTGGATACAAGGAAAAAAACGAATCAAATTAAGTAAATAAATAGGGTTCTGTTACACAACACAGTGAAAATAAGTTTCTTTTATCTTTCCTTGTTCTTTTCTACCCTGTTTTTCGAAAAAAACTATAAACATTAATTTCTTGTCTTCGTAAGAATACCAAATGAGGAAGCAGTGTTTTTTCTCCGGTATGATTCCCGGAGAAAAATAGTCGAGGCATTGTTTGGCAAATAAATATGAAACAAAGGACAGACCATAAATTTTCTTACCTGGGTAATCTTATGGAAAAAAAACTTATAAACTGTGAATAAAATGTCATTTTTTTCCTTTTTTTGACGTTGAATATTGCGTGTTTAAGATGCCTCGGTTTTGTGATCGATTCCACAATTCTCAAAGAACAATATGGCCTTGAAATAAGTAGAAATAAATTAATGATATGAATTTTTCTTTGTCATGCTCATTACTTTTTTCCTGAAATAACAGATAAATTTGAACATATTTTTTCCAATGAAACAAGAAGGTTCTCATTTATTTCAAAGAGCATTATTAGAGTAACTTAATAAAGTGAATATTTATGGTGATGTTATAAAATGCAAAAGTAGAATTTTGCTTACTTAATATTTGTTTAATGCAAAATATTTGATACAAATCCGATTTAAAAGTTAAATGCAATACAAATCAGTTATTTATATGCTGATTTCAAATAAGAATGCTATTTCGTGCTCTTACTAAATGCTTTCATGTATTGCAATAATAAGTTCTTCTTGTAATATCGACTTGATGTTTGTAATAAATTTACAAATGTGTCGACAAAGTTACTCTACAATGACTTAGTCTAAAAAGAATTATTCTAACTCAAATGTAAAACAGACCATGTGACCCTAGTTTAGACTAAAAAGTGAGTCTGAGTGCGTAATATAATCGTAATATGCGTAATAGTATCTGAGTGTGTAATATAATATAAGATCCAATGGCTCAGCAGCTTCATTGCCATTCATTCAGTGGCTCATTAGCTTCACGCCGCTTCCCGTCAAGACCAGCAAAGTGAAGCATCATTTGCCATGGGCAAGACTGAAAAGGTGACCATATTCTCCCTTACTGGGTTGTAGTACCTCAGTGGGTTAGGGATCTCTCCACGTGAATTAGTAAAGTCTAAAGCTCTTGCATTTAAATGGCGTGAATATGAAAAAGAAGTTGATAGCTCAAATATAGCCTCGTCACCAGACAGCGTTTCAAAATTACGAGATTTCTGGTAATGAGCGAGAATTATTAACCAGTAAACCCTGAGATAGAGTCAAGGACTCTCCTGCATTCCTCTGTATGCATGTGATGGTAAAACATTTTTCAGATAACTTCATAATTTTTACAGTTGAAAACTATTTTTCAGCAAAAAATATATTTTGATTATCTGAATATTTGAATATACCTGAATAATATATTTGAAATAATATTTAATGTTTCAAGTTTGAGAATTCTCTACATGAGATAAGTAATTGTAATACCCAGGAATAATAATTTAATTTAGTTATTTTTTATTTTAGAATAGAACTATAACAAATAAAAATGAACCTCTAAAATTTTTAAAATCTAAATGACACTTATATTCATTTCAAACAGTCATGATGTAAATTAATTTAATAATTACATTTAGCAACAAATTATATAAATTATAACAGAAACCGTAAATCAATATGTATTAATAAATTCGTATTTAGTTCTGATTTTGTGAATGATTTCAGTCTCATTTATATGCTTATGAAGAAAGTTTACAAACATGCACAGTTTTCCTTTCATTTTTAGATACTCTTTTCTTTATTCAATATTTCAATTAATTTCTGTCTTACATTACAATTGCTATAAATTTACTTGTAGAAAATAGTAAAAATTACATTAACGAAAAGAACAATGCACCTACTATAAAACATTTTAGCTTAAAATGATGATGAATCCTCTTTATATAATACCCGTTAAACTTAAGCTACATTCTGGGGCTCACCTGCACCACTATGTATTTGTAATATAAGATGTAATATAATACAAAATTTTAATGTTTACTTGTCAATTTCATATAAGACTTTCTTATAAATGATGCCGTATAATATAATAATGTTCTTTTTTATTTAATATCCACTTGAAATTTGCAATAAATTTATTCTTATCTCAAATTACAGATGTATTCTTAACTGGTGTAAAATAAGGAAAAGTTGCCAAAAATTGGGTGTTAAATGAGTCATATGACCCTATTTTAAATTACATGATAGTTGGCAGTGTTAATCAGCTAGTTAGTTCTGCAAACTACCAAAAACTATCTATTCTAACTAAACCAACAAATATTCTGTAAGTCACTTATTTATTTGTTTAAAAGCAAAGTTTTACTAAAATTAAAGGGAAACATAGCAAACGTGAAACAAAACATAATTTAACAATCAAATGAAACTGCAAAAATATTAATGAAATTTTAAAATATAACTTATTTATCTACATGGAATTTAAAAATTAAAATGGTTCTATTTCATAAAATCGGCGCAAATTTCTCAGAACAAATATTAGTGTACACAACTCACAGAATATGGTTTTTAAAAATTCATATGTATACACATAGAGAAATAGATAAAGTAACTTATATTTTTAACACATGGGTTGCGATAGCTTGGTTAGTTAGAACGCTCGTTTTCATCATTTTAAGGTAGTCAGTTCGAATACCGACAAAACCTAAAGTCAGTTACATTCAATAAATGTCGTGGTAGCAATAGCCTTAGGTCCTTGCTTCTTAGTTCCAAAATCCACCCACATTCGGAAACCAACCCACTGGATAAAATATCATCATTTCCACACCTTGAAGTGCTGAAAACGTGGTAATTGAATATTGAAATTTCTTACAGATAGGCTGTTAGCATTAGTATGGTAAGCTCTCCTTTATGCGGCTAATATAGAACACTGGATCTGTCAATCTAAAGAGAGTTATTTTAGCACTAAATTTTGATGAGTCAATTCATAACTTTAATAAATATTAAATGTGGCATCCGAAAAAATGTTAGTGAAAGATATATATTGCATAAAATGTATCATTTAAGAAGAAACAAAATATAATTGTTCCAAAAAAGTGTGAATTTAATTTATTAAAATATCTAACTTACATTTAATGCCTCACTTACGTATAATGCCTAACTCACATATAATGCCTAATTCACATATAATGCCTAACTCTTACGTGTGTGTTTGCGTACAGTCCTAATTATTTTAGTAATATATAGATTTAAATGTTAACCAAAATTCTTAACTATAACGTTTATATATAATACAGTTACTTTGATTTAAGCGTTTCAAGTTACAGATAAATTTCTAAAAATTAAAATTTTGTAAACTTTTAAAACTGTTTTACGTTTCTTAAGTAGCGACTAATGCAAAAGGCATTAAAAATTATGTGTGAAATAATAGACCAATTATAAATGTACTTTGTTTTTCTACGTTCTTTAGTCCTTAATTATTTATTTATTATGATCATTGAATAAATGAAAGGGTACTGTTAATTTTTAAAATGACATGCTGAACAAATATATTGCATAACGCTTCTAATGTGCACCGTCATTATTTTTTAACTTTATCATTTTACAATCCTTTTATGCAAAATAAGAGCTGATTCAACTTTAAACTTTGACTTAAAGTAGATTTCAGATCACTATAAACATCTGTGTTCGCGATGAGATTCAAACCTAGCACCTTTGAGCTAAAAGCTGAAACAATAATTCGAGTTATTTAAGAGAAAATTTAAAAATAGTTAATCTATTTTTTATGTTACTTCTATGGTGATGATTTTACCCATCAACTTTGTTCACAACTATTCAGTTACTGACTTACTTTATAATATTTTAGTATACTTGAATATATTTTGAGTAAACTACAATAATAGAATTTTGCGTAAAAATATTATCATAGCAATCTATACCAAGACGAAATAATTAGACATTCATAAAGTATATCCAATATCTTAATCTATTAAGGAATAATTTGATTAAAATATATTGAATCCATGCTTGTTAATAAAACATTTTCTGAGCACTTACGTTAGATGCAATAAAAAATGTCTTAAATTCTTGTGTAGTGTATATTATCATTAAATAGCCAGACAAATTATTGGCTGACTTTTATTGCATTTGAGAAACAATTTTATACCACGTTTTTTAAAATTCATATTTTAGAAATTTGATGTGTGTGTGTGTTTTGTCCTCATATTTTCTTCAACAAAATGTGTTAAAAAAAGTTTTTAGTTTATGAAATACAACATTGTATTAAATAATAATTTGATAAAAAAGAGGATTAGAACCTCAACTGTTGGTATGATACTAATTAGTTATATATATACTAATTAGTTATATATATATATATATATGTGTATATATATATATATATATATATATATATATATATATATATATATATATATATATATATATATATATATATATATATATATATATATATATATATTCCTTATGTAAAATTCGTCATTTGGTCAACCCTCATTTTTAATATTTATTTCAGCAAGTATATTTATAACTCATAATTTAAGAAAAGATAGTTTAATATCATAAATATAAACATAAATTGGCAAGAGAATAACTTCTATTCTTCGATTTACCAGTCTTTGACATGAATTTCCATCCCTGATATGGATGCCACTTCAAGCCGTAGTATCGAACAGAATTTATTAAATTGTTTAAAAAATTTTATGTAGAGTGGCAAAAACATTTACCAAACCAAACCTAACAGTATAAGAACAAACATAGTTAGATGAAGAATAGTTTGAGAAAGAACAATTGAAACCATTTCTGCTATTCTAGAATTTATTAAGTGTTTGTATTTTGTTCAATGCAATAAAAAATTGAATTCTCGTATAGTGTGACAAAAAAATGTCTCAGTAAAGATTACTCTTAATTTTCATTATGTGAATATTTGTATATAAGTACAACGGCTGAAAGAGAGAAGAGTCAGATTTTACATCGAAGATTTATTTTCCTCGAAGAAAGATAGCCTTACATATAAATTAAAACTGACGTATAGGCTCTCCCAACGGGGCTTTTGTTAGTAGAGCCTAACATATAATCTTCGTAAAAAGATCAAAGAGGCTACGTTCTTTCCCTATAAATTGGGTCTTAAATGTTCTCATTTTTCACGTCTAAAACATATCTGACTCCGGCTATCAGCTTTCCCCTTTCAAAGAAAGTGAATTCGAAGGGCTGAGAATTGAAATTAATTAATTTCAGCAGTGATTGATAAACTTTTCTGGAGAAATAGTCCTTAATTGCCTTTTATTTCTTTTAGAATTAATATTATAATTTATAGCTAATTTTGTATTTATGAGAAAGAATTACTAACAGTCATTTGTTCCTCTCTTTGGATATATAATTAATAAAATTTTTAATTGTTAAATAAAGGCTTTGGAATTTAATAATAGTATTCACGTATGATGTAAATATTATGTTAGTTTAATATGAAAATGTATTTTTTAATATAATTTCATATATTATAAAGTCAAAACTGAAATAAATATGAACAGGTTTTTCCTATTGAACTTTATTCTAGGTTTTAGAAGCTCAGTAAAAATACAAATTGAATCCTAAAATTTTGAAATATCTTTAAATAGTGAAATTAAAAATAACTGATTTATATAAAAGATGTACATCATTAAAGTTATATGTGTGTGTGGAAAAGACTAGTTCAATTAAAATTTATACCATTATAAGCTATGAATATGTAAAAAATATATTGAAATGAAATTATTATTGGAAAAGAACCTACAAATTCACTACAAAATGTATGTTTAAAACTAAATGATAATAAATAGTTATTTAATCTGACTGCCTTTAAAATCTTATAATTCCTTGAGCAAAAAACAATGATATAATCAATGTTATCATAAAGAAGCCTCAGTTACAAAAAATAGTTTGTCTTTGAGTAACCTTTACTTCTTACGAAATTTTCATTTTATGAAAAAAAATGTGTATCCTTTTATTTTTAATAATATTTAAGTATTTTTATTATTATACTTTCATTTAAAATTTTAAGGAAAATATTTAACTTTAATTGTTTTAGTGAAATTATTTTTAAATGAAAGGCCTTTTATGACTTTTATTAAATAATATATATAATTTTTAAATTAAATTATTATTTAATAAAAGACATATAAATTAAATTCTAAACATTAGAAACATTTTTATATAAAGAAGATAAATGAAATAGTTGATCTGATCAAAAATTATTTTTTGGCATTTTTTACCATAAATTGAGAACTGTAAGTTTGAATCTAAAAAAATCCATAGTTATGCGATAATAAAAATGCATAGTTCCATATTATTATCTATATTATTAGATACTATAATAATAAAAATATATAGTATTCTCACTCACCATAAATTATATAATCTAATAACATTTCTTACTAATATAATTTTATGAACTTATTTGTAAAATCTTTTTAATTCGATGCTAGAATTAATACTTCTTCTAATAACATTAAATAAAAATTTTCTTCATATAACTAAGCAATGAGGAAAATTCACAAACTTATTTGACTTCACACTATGGATAATCCAAAAGCATATGACGTTTGCAAAGCTGTTCATAATCTACTAGGTATTATAGAATTCTAGTAGGGAGTTTCATAGATCAAAATCCCTATTCACAAAGAAAGAAACCCTGAAAACTCTCAAGCACTTACTCAAAGAGATAAAGATTCAGAAAGAAATCAAAAATACTTGGATTGAACCTGAGACCTTTTCCTCTGAAGAGCTCAATCCAGTGCAATTCAAAAAAGTGAAGCGTTACTTGTTGGGAGCTGTGACTGCGAGGTTGAGCACATTTTTTCTAACTGGGTTGCTTGAGATCCGTGGGTTGGGGACGTGCTCATGTTAATATGTGACGCCCAAATTACTTCCACTCTAGTGCTGTGGATATGAAGAGGAGAGGGCCAGCTCAGGTGAGATGTCGTCATCTAACCATGGTTCAAAATTTAAGGCATTTGGTGATGGGCCAGTATTCCAAACCTTTTAACCTAAAGGTATAACCTGCACCGAGGTATATGTATGTATGTAAAAAATTAATGTGCAATGTACATCTGTGCTATTCAATGTAATCATCAATTCACGGGTGATTGATTAATAAAATGTGCTTATTAATCTAATCAAAAAAGGGTTGTTTTCAAATTATTAAAAAAAATCAATAAAATAAATTGGTAAGTTGTATGGCATCTTTAAATGTATGCAATGTCTCTAATACAGAGACATTACATAAATTTATTAGAGTTTAGTTAACGCATAAAAGCCATTTAAAGGATATTTTTAAATTTAATCTGAATTTATTATCAGATATAAAATGTTTCAGAAACTAAAAATAATATGATAAAAAATTTAAAAGTTTCACAAGGAATTCTATATTTAAAAAAAAATGTCAAACTTACTTTGCATTCTTTTGATTTATTGAAAAAAGGGCTCTTGTAATAAGTACATTAAAAACTCAAATTCCCATTTAGAAGACATAAAAGTATCAATTAACTTGCAAAAATAATACTGCGCTAATGGACCAATCTCTGTGGTTTTTGATTCAAAAAAATACATTGTGAAAACTCACATGCGTATGTTTATTGCTATAAATGATGTAAATAGATAACAGTATACATGAGTGATAAATTACATTGCGTGTTATGGTGTGCAGTTGCGTGTTCTTAGAATAATTCCTGATGGAGAAAGGAATATATTTATAAACAGAAATCTAACACTATATCAAAACATCTACCACTTGGTAGCCGACTTATCTTGGTTATACTTGAATTTCTTGAGTTACCTCGGTAATGCTTTGTTTAGATATTTTATTTATTTTTGCATTTTTATTTTTTTGACAAAATGTAAATAAATAATCCACTGTAAATCAGTGATATGCTTATAATTTTGCGTGATTTTAGAATAGTCCTTATAATCCTTGATCCAGCAAAAAAAAAAAAAAAAAAAAAAAAAAAAAAAAACACATTTTCATACTCAAATGAAATACTACATTAATATGACAATCATAGGTAAAGAGGCAAATACACATTAGAAATAAGTTAATATCAATATTATACTAGTACATAAAAATAAAATTTTTCAAGATAGTAGTTCGTAACTGAGAATTAAAATTATTCTTGAAAGTTAGTGTATGTTAAAAAAATAACCACATTGGATCAAAGTTGTGAGTGTTCGTAAATTAGAGGTTCATGAAAATGAGCGTCAATTGTATAACCTTATGCTTTATAACTTAAAACGAAATTATCAGAAAAAATCACAAGTTTTTCATCAATATAAAATCAGTTTAAATTAATGCAAAACATTCTAAAACAAAATCTTAAAAAAATTTTAAATAATAGCTTCATTTTCCAATTTTTGGATAAATCTTTAAAAAAATCATTACAATTTTTTTATTATTGAACAGAAGTTGATTAAAATGTCCCCATATTAAAAGGCAAATTTCATTTTAAAAAAGTAAGTAAGCATTTAGTTTGACCTTCAAATCTGGCGCATTTTGATTGATTCAGTTGTGAAAAAAATCAATCAATTAAAAATATAAATTTTAAAAAAAATCTCAAAACTTCACTTATATCGCCAATTTTTTTAAGTTGCTGAGCATTTAGTTTCATTTTAAGTATCACTACAAGTAAAATATTGATAAAACAAATTCTATAATGGCTGTGTGTGTGTGTGTGGGATATCTCGGAATAATAATTATTTAAAATATATATTAAACCAAGATAACGCGGAATACTTAAGAATCAGGTTAAATGCCTTAATTAAAATGGTTAAGTACCTTAATTAATATTTTATATTGTAGCATTTATCTGGTTTAACAGGAACAAAGAAATAAGTTCCTCAAATAGCTCAAAATAATTTACTACAATTTAGGGACAACTTGAGCACAATACAGATACATATACTACAAATAAAACAAAGTTACATCTAAACATATAAAGTTAATGGGATAGGGTAAACATGAGAGTCATATGGATGAATATACGTCTCATTCCTACGGTTGCTGGAGAGGGACTCGCTTCCTTGTTGATGATGTCACTGGTGGTGTTGTAGACAGGGGGCGCTATACATTTATATTTTGCTTATTCAAAATACTAATATTTTAAATATTACCATTAATTTAATGTATTCTGTGATTGTTATATTTCCGTAAAATAATTGTTTGAAATTTGTATGTGCCGAAGATAATCCGAGATTATCAAACAAATGCTGAAATAATGTAAGTAAAAAGCATATTGTGAAGTACAATTAAATTAATAATACCATATGAACATCGAGGAAAGGAAATTTTCATGGAATAACAATGTATGCAATCACAATATGCAGAATTGATAATTTTATGTTGAAAAGATTTTCTCAGCAGTTTTTAGCTTAGCCGTTATGAAAATCATACTAATGATATTTACGCTACTTCACAACAATCATAAAATGAAATTGTGTCAGATTTTTTAATCTGTAAATATTATCCTGATCAGTAAATCTTACAAGTGTTTGAATGAAAATTAACTTTCCAATACGTGATGCATCTTTGAAATTTCTTAAAAGCTTTAACTTTATTGCTCCTTGATTTATCAAATTACAGCATATTATATTTGCGAAATTAAATTTGTACCACAGAATGGAAATTATTCTTTAAACTATTTTCTTCTTACGAAAATATAGCAGACAAATGCATATTTTACAGTTTTAATATAATTTTTTAAAGTAAATAATAAAAATTGATAAATAATCAGCATTCGTCTATGCATCATTTCATGAAATTTATTCCGTTTTTTTTTTTTCTGATTTTGTATTTACGTATCATTTTCATGTTTACTTAATTTGCTAATAATTTGGCTGAAATTTCATATTTCCTCTAAGAAAAAGGATTTGAATTTTGGTTTTGAGAGTAATCTTTTCACGTACTGTCGTCTTTTCACGTACTGTTGTCTGCAAGCTCATTTGCAATATATTATAATTACAATTTCAATTTTATCTTCATAGAATGGGAATAATTCCTTTGAGAAAAATAATTCTCAATAATTGCGTCGATGGGATTAAAAGAATTATTTTATTGAAAAAATAATTTATTGTTTAAATAAAGTAATTATTTCTGAAGAAAATATAATAGAAAAATGCAAACTTTCAGAATAATTGTATATGAAAAAGTAAAAGTTTTATGATTAATTATTTTTCCTATATATATCATAATCAAATAATGATTATAGTAGTTAAATGATTATAAAATATCATTTAAATAAATGTAATTTATAAAAGAAATATGTTGATTCAATTACAGAAAAGTAGATAATAATGTAGTATTTTCAATAAGGATATAAATATTTTAGCCCTTTAAAGCGTTGTTTTCTTGTTTGAAAAACTAAATTTTTTGACACCTGCTTGTAAAAATATTTGGTGACACAATGTTTGCAAAATGAATTTTCATTATATGAAAATTCATTCTTATAATTTATTTTACGTTTACTCTGTTTATATACTTATCATACTTTATTGTATTTGAATATAGCTGCTTAAAAGATTTCGTTCATAAATTGTGTTGTTAATTGAGAAATATTAAAAATTACTATTTCTATTCATTCCTTTACATTGGAATAGTGTGAGCATCAGCATGATCATAAAATAATATACAAAATCTAAATTTATATAATAGAATTATGGAATAATAAATACTATGACAAATTAGAAAACAAATTTCCTTTTATTGTTAGCGTGAACAGGTTTAAATATTTCCTGCTTTATTTAAGGAGCAACTACAGGAATGCTACAATGCTGATTTACAGAAAAAGTTACATAACACTAACATATCATCAAAAATATTCAGTAATAGAGTTTAACAAGAAAAACAGCTTTAATTTTTTTATTAGAAGATTTTTATTAGATTTTTTTATTAGAGAGAAAGCATATTACTGTACCACCACGTGTCTATCGTTTTATTATTGGAAAAGCATAACATTATTTAAGAAAATTGTTTAACTATAACATGATATTAATATCATTAATAAAACTTAATGATAAGATGATAGGTAATTTATTGATGCTATATATATATATATATATATATATATATATATATATATATATATATATATATATATATATATATATATATATATTTAAATATATATATATATATATATAATATATATATATATAATATACAATATATATATATATATATATATATATATATATATATATATATATATAATATATATATATATATAATATACAATATATATATATATATATATATATATATATATATATATATATATATATATATATAAAATATTAAAATTTTTCGTATAATGTTTGAAATTTATTTAATAGTTTTTTAGAGACTCAAAGGTCATTCACTGAGTCAATATGAAGTTTCTTCAAAAACTTGTACAGAACATTTTCAAATTAAATTATTTCATAAGAATACTGAAATATTTAACCTTAACCTGTCGATAATATATATACTCTTTCTCTAGAAATATTCAAATGAAAATTATTACTAAAGGTTAATAGTTTAAAATTTGAAATTCGCGTATATATTTAAATTTAATAAATTTAAAGAGTGTACTTAAGCACAATTGGTTATTTATTTTGACAGTTATTTATTTTGTGTGTGTGTATTAAATATTTGAAGATAGTTAATTTATTATAAGATAATTTAAAACCAACATGAGGAAAATGATAATTTAATTATATTTATGAAAATATTTAAAAATTAAATTAGTTTAAATTTATTTATTTGTAAAAATATACAATATAGTAGTAAAACTTCATTAATAGTTTCATTTGTGTAATGCTTATGTAAATTTACACATTTTAACTAGAAATCAGTTATAAACAAAAGGACAGCTTAATTAAAAATCTGAAAATGATTATTATTCTATTAGTAATAAAAAAGTATAATGAAATATTATTTAGTGTAGAATGTATAATAAATTTAAAATTAAATTAGTGCTTATATTTATTTACTTGTACAAACAGATTAATTTTATTTACAAAACTTTAAAATCAATTTTATTTCAATAATAAATATATTGATTTATAAACTTTTTCTACGAATTATACGTAACGAAAACATTTTTCAGGATAATGCAACAGTCTAATTAATGTCATTTATCATATTTATGTATAAAAAAGTACTGTCTACTATTTCACACAAATGCTTTAACACTCAAGGATATTATTTTACTAACAGTTCGTCATTAAATTATCTCGAAAAATACTGACAAAAACACCAGTGTTCATAATGCATCACGTGCTTACGAGCCGCATTGCAGCTTTTCTGCACATTTGTAAAGAAGGATTAGTCCCGGAGGAATAAAACGAGCAGAAATTCAATGCAGTTTCATAGGAATAAAGAAAAAAGTAAAAACAAAACTAGAGAAATCGTCAAATGAAATACCATTACAGTAATTATCCCATTAAAGTACCCCCATCAGAAAACTAGCTCTTGCTTTTCCCTTTTTTTCCCCCTCTAAATTTTCCTCTTCAACTGTGTGTGAGAGAGAGAGAGAGAGAAAGAGTACTCCTCTACAATTCGCCTTTTTAAAGAGTTTCTCTTCTGCAAATAACATTAAAACCGTTAAATGGGACCCTCAATTATGCTTATCCAAACAATTTCAACTTGTTTTCGGAAATACTTAGATGAGTCCGCTAGCGTATTTCGATGAATTGAAGATTTCGAGACAACGGATAAAGACACGTGACTCATCCCACCTACTTATTTCGTGCCTCTTCTCACATTTCTATAAATATTCTTTATTTCTGCATGCATTCTTTTCAGCTTATCTGAGAAAAACTGCAATATATTTTAGGTATAAGTAATCCCTTTATTTGAAGTTGCATATTATTTTATTTAAAATACATAACTTTAAATATATTGTTTCGATAGTTATGCTTATTCAAACAAATTCAACTAGTCTTAGGAAGTGCATAGATGTGTCCAACAGATCATTTTCTTGAATTGAAGATTCCCATACCCTAAGTGAAAATGAATATTTTCCACCTAATCCATTGCAACCACATCATATCTTTTACAATTTTCGTCTTTTTGTCAGTTTAATGCTTATCTATTAATGTATAACATCCAGCATTTCAATGGGCGTGAGTGATGGTACCTTATCTCCTAGAGCGCCCAGTGGGTAGGCCATTGTTGCCCTAAAATGAGTCTTCATAATTTAAAAGCAGGAACTAGACCGAAGAATTTATTTGCCATCCAAAGAGGTATCATTTCCCATGAAGGACATTGTAACCACAGCATATTTTACATGCCGCATTCAAAAATACGACCAACTTGATTAGGTAGGATTCTAATTGAATACATTCCCATGACGAGAACGAGCGGCCTAATCAACAAGCCCTTGATGCATAACCAAAATAGATTTTCATAAACATCATCATATTAGTAGAAATATATATATAGCACTATATCTTTTAAATATATCAGCATTATATATCTATAAAATCAATTCCATTTTGCTTATAGAAACAATTTGATATTATTTTTATAAATTTTTACTACTAGTCCATTTTTATGACTAGACGATACCGGTTAAGGACATAATTTTCTCCAGGTAAGCATTTGCTAACATCTTATACTTTTATGCTATAATACTCATTTTCCTTTCACTGTAGTGCAAAAACTGAAATAGATTTTCCGCATGCATTATCAATACATTAAATATATACCGTTGTATTTCAAATACATGTGCATAAAAATCATTTTTTAATCTTCTAATCATGATTGCCTTAACAGTTTCTACTTGTTTTGAATATATATGTTCAATAATGTATTTTTATATTTTAAGTATTCTGATATTTAGTGTAAAAAATTTATTCTTGCTATCTCAATCCTTTACCATATAACATTTTTCTTGATTTCATTGCAACCTAAAATAGCATTTAAACACTTATAGTTATTTAAATCTCAGATGAAATACATTTTTTTTTTTAAATTTTGATAATTTAAATTTACAATGAAATTATAGTTATTCAAATTTTATGTGATATATATATATATATATATATATATATATATATATATATATATATATATATATATATATATATATATATATATATATATATATATATATATATATACCTACACATACCTACACATACATGTTTTCTCTTATCAACATACAGTAAATATTTGTATGACGTCCTAGTTTCTACCTTCTCTGTAATAGAATGTATTTTGTAAATGATTTGTGCACTTCAACAATTTGCTGCGTTAATTGATCCAAGCCATGGGGAATCAGATGCACGAACACTTCCTCATAAATAAAATTTCTCTAAAAAATATAAATAGCAAGGTATTGCTGGCCAAAAAAAAAGATGAAATATCAATTGACTCAGCAAAATCAATTCAGTTTTGTATTTAATTGTTGTTACATTTTTCCGGTGTAAGAAACGCTAAATCTGGTCTGGGAAATTTATCACTCTAAGAAAATGTAACACTGAATTTGTGAAAAGATCAATTCTGGTAAACCTCAGACAATCTAAAATATGGTCAATAATGGCTTGATGGTTAGCGCACTTTAAATAGGCTGGGAAAACCTTTATTCAATAAGAATATTACTCTGATCGCAAGTTTCCACTGATAAACTTGATGAGGGCCATCTGGTCCCACCTATAATTCTTGAGTGACATAACAACAGATGGGAACAGGCTGCTCTCTCCTGCTTTCTTAATGGAAAATAGTTTAGTAGTTTAGTTTTTTAGTTCAGGGTAGTCAAAACACCCACCCTGTTTGTCCGAAATGCAACCAAGAGTAGGCTTCTCCAGCACATTCTTAGGTGTCTAAGTTTGTCCTTCGACGACCTGTTAGATTTACCTATGCTAGTTTATGACTTTTTGAGCGTGAATAAACTCGTGCATCTCATTTACTAGAGACTCGACACAGAGATTAGATACAACAACAGCACACTTAAGTGAAAATGCGCCCCCAGAGCACTTTCCTTAATATCTTTGGTGAACATGTAATATTGTTCAAGAAGCATTAGAAACTATTTTAGCTCTTGTGAACAGCGCTGAGTGTCGTTCAGGTATAAATACGTTTTTATATCATTGTAAAGGAAAACCGAAAAATTGCTGAAGAACGTGAACTGTGAGTACCAGCTGAGAAAATAGCGACTCTTAGTAATATGTCTTGGCAAAAGGAGGTTTTAATCAAGCTTTCTTTGAAGGAAAGGTTTAAAAACTTTTAGTGATTGCCCAGAAGGAGTTAACCTTTGGATAATTATATTGTTGCTCCATCACACCATGTGAACTTTTAGGCTTTCGAAATCTTAAATTGTTATAATTTATTTTACCGAAATTTTGAGAAATGCATTCTATTTTGTTTATCTATCTCATTTTTTTCACCTATCTTGAAAATTTGTTCATCTACCTGTAACATATTCTGTAAATGTTTTTGGAAAACTCTACATAATAATGTTGGAAGTTTCTAACGTCTGCCTCATCTGAAAGTTATTACAATCATGTCAGTAACACAAACTGTATTGCTATGTGGGAACCCATAGAAGTAAAAATTCTTTAAAT
Source organism: Latrodectus elegans (assembly GCA_030067965.1). Lineage (NCBI taxonomy): Eukaryota > Metazoa > Arthropoda > Arachnida > Araneae > Theridiidae > Latrodectus > Latrodectus elegans. The sequence goes on along the minus strand of CM057822.1, from coordinate 9,810,980 downwards.
TTCTAAAAGTAATCAATATCTTTTTTTAACTTTTTCAATTTTTGTTGTTAAATACTATATTTAAAATGGATAAAAATATATAGGATCCAATTACGCTAATCAAAACAATTTAAGTTTTTTTTTTTGCAAAGTACTTGATGAAACTTTTAACTATTTCAAATAATTAAATCTCTATCCGAGATATAAACGACATATTTATTTACTCATTTATGCTCTATTTGCATTCATATATATTTTAATTGTGTTATAATAAGGTAAACGAAGAAGGTAATATAGATAATTAAATACATTTTAAACAAATATAATCAAACATAAATGAATTTATTGCGTGTATTATAACTAGCGAAATCATGTAATTGGGAAATAATCTGCTTGAAATTGATAATACGAATATATATTCTGTATGCATGAATTTCATTTTAGTAGAACTCACTTCATTATAAATAAATTACTCAAAGAAATATATTATTTCACTCCAGACAGAAATTGTTTACAGTCTGCGTTTTATCTTTAATCAGATTTTACATATTTACGCAGCGTTACCTTGGTTTCACAATTATCAAGCTTCCAAATTTATAGTTGTATACCACGAAGATTATATCTGAGGAAAATAAATTTTTTTAGAGATGAAACAGATTTTACTTTTTTATTCCCGAAAAATTATCATATTACTTAATTTCAAATTTCTATACTATACAAAAACCATGAAGAAATGAAAAGTATAAAAATAAATTTCTGTAAGTTTATTAGTCTATCATATTATTATTGTTTAAATACTAGGGTTTAAAATTATACTTTAAATAAATATTATCAATAAAAAAAATATTCATTTATAATAATATATCATATAATCAAGCATAATACATAAAAATAAATAAATATTTTTATGCACACACATTATGCTTGATTTTATGAAATTTTCTAACTGCTAAGTGCATAAATCAAAAGTATATTCTATTCTACAAATACCAAACACTGGAAATAAGATGATGGTATTTTACTGATATATATATATATATATATATATATATATATATATATATATATATATATATATATATATATATATATATATATATATTCCCTTTTTTCAGCGAATTTGACCTCGTGTGCACAAAAGTACTATTGAGAATAAATTAATCGTTTCCGTAGTAAACGGTTAAATTCAAGTTCTTTTTAACAATTATTACATCAAACACTATATTGGAAACTATATGGAATAGTATAAATGATCTGCAGTGTTTGTTATCAATTATTTGATAAGAAACACTGCAGGACATTTTAATTTGATTTCTATATTTCTCTTTTCCGCTAGTAAAAAATTAATTTCTATAATTATTTTAATTCATTTTATTAATATAACAACCATGAGAGGGAATCTATACTACATAACAGTTTTCTTTGATTTACAATAGTAACATTTTGTTAGAAAATTCCAATGGATTCTTTGTTTGATGTATTAAATAGGAGATAAAATATCTGTCTTATAATGAATTGCTACTTCACGCACCATGTAACAGATAGTGTAACAGCCATACGAACTGCATTGGTTTAATATATACGTGTTACCGTCTAAAAGGAGTTTTTTTCATACAGAGTCTATCATATTTACTTATCACGTGGGAAGAAATTCGGAAAAGTTCCCAATCACTTACCGTGCATATAGAAAGAAAAAAAAAGTAAGATATACCTCACGATGTGCATCAGTGGTTGGTGTAGAACCAGAAACCTTGTATTCCTAAGAGCAAGATCAATGATGACTGGTCTACGACGAGAACATGCAAAGCAGTATGAGTCATCTACATTTCAGTTTTCATTTTAAAGCTAAGAATGTCGCTATTAACCGAATTAAAATCCAAGCCAATATATCTTGAATTCCCTTATGAGAATATATTTTTTATTAATTTTAGTGAATATATTTTTAGGCACATGCAAGAAGAGGGGAACTTTTATTTGATCATTTCTTACCGATCTCACATGTGATGAGATCTATTTTATTAACAGATGCGTATTTCATTTACAATCTTATTATTTGAGACTGGTTTCTAAAGTCATAATAAATTTCTCAATATTTTTGGTAATTGAAGTTATATAATCTAATATTAAAGTTTCCTTTTGATTTTTAATCTTTCAAATATGTTCTCTGAAATAATCGATCCTAGTTCATTTCCAGCAATACTTAAATAAAGGAAGATTTTACACTTCAGAGTTTCATTCTGTATAGGTTGGTGTAACATATTAAGATCCAATAATTCGTAACTTTTTATTAATTTATATTTGCAAAACGTGAGAAAGGCCCATTATCAATAAAACGGATTCTCAAAAGGCAATGATGTGACAGAATATTCATACTGTCTAGAAATTGCCTTCAGTGTCCTGGGATCTGCTTGGGATGACAAAGAACAAGAATAATGTAGCGTGTATTTATTTACACATTTTATTACGTAACAAACTGTGTAGGTTGAAATAACTTTTTTTTTGTTTATGCCATACATTTTTAAGGTTTATTCTCTCTTGAAACAACATTTATCTATTGTTATTTTTCCATTCAAAAATATTGATTTTAAAACTATTTATTGTATAAAAGGATTTATTTTTCTGTTTATTTAACGCCATTAATCATTTTAATATATAACTCATTTAATTTCACATGAATAATTTTAAATCACAGTCTTTTACAAAAAAGTAATTATCAGCGTTATGAAAATTTCTCAAAGATGCCTTACTGATTAATAGAAATTCAGGGAATCAATTGATATTCCTCTATTCATATTTCAGTGAGTGACATCCATATGTAAAGAATAATGCATTGTGATTCCTCTTTTCCAGAGAGCAAAGCCAAAATAATCGGTGGTCCAACCCTGTACATCAACAGTGGGAGCACTATCAACTTAACTTGCCTGGTGATGGAAAGCCCAGTGCCGCCCGACTACGTTTTCTGGTACCACAATGGTAAGGTGATCAACTACGACTCGCCGAGGGGAATCAGTGTTCACACAGAGAAGGCACAGCGCACCACCAGCAAGTTGCTCATCAGTAACGCTCAGCCGAGTGACTCCGGAAACTATTCTTGTGTACCTTCCAACGCCGACCCTGCAGCAATAGGACTTCACGTTCTCAATGGTGAGCTTATTTTTACTAATCGTAAATGATTGCTTTCTCAAGTCTAGTCATTAAATACCCTATATTGTAATTTATTAATATATCTTAATTAATTTTAAAATGCTAGTTTTTCTACTACTATTCTACGATCATAATTTTTACTGGTCCTTGGTAGATTATTGGTTAGGGTATCGGCCTTCTGCTTGGAAGAGCAGAGTTCGATTCCCAATGTCATCAAAGACACTACGAGTGCATGCAGTATAAGTGGTCACTGATTGTGGTTGGTCGTTGAGCAGTTACTTCGGGGGTGTAATGGTCTGGAAAAAAATTTTTAGCCTTCTAGATCAATATTAAAACTGAGGGAGTGAATCCTCTTGTGATGCCATCTATCGGAGAAGTGTAGAACAAAGTCGTGCCTTCACCTACGTGGTATTGTGATAAAACGAAAAACACATCCTACTGACTTAAATTCGCATACCCAAAGGGATTATGTTGCTGTTACTTATGGCATTTGGCTTGTCCAAGTGTCATAAGTAACAACAACATAATTTTAAACAGAAATTACAGATTTTCATTATTACGTAAAAATATGTATGAGAATAATTATAAGAATGCTCGCAATCAGCAGCAAAAACTAATTATATTTTTTTAAATGATTATCAGTTTTTCTCAAATACAAGTACTTTCATTAAATTATCTTATTTTAAATTAATTAGCCATCTTCAATAATTGTAAAATGGAATTGTAGGCATTTTTTCTCTACTGACTATTCTACAATCTCAATGCTTGTTTTGGCTCATTAACTTGAAGAAATTTATACAAATGATTATTAAAATACACGCATATAGTTTTTAATCATAAAATGATTATTATTTTCATCTCAGATGAAAATCTTTTCTTTAAATGTGTTGGGATTTATTTGGCTACCTTTTAAAAAAATATTTTTACTCTGTTATCCTTCCTTTTCATAATAATAATGCTTGCTTTTGATCATCGTATTAAAGAAATATGTACAAATGTTTAATAAAATGCATGTATTCAATAGTAGTATGTATTCTTAATCATCATATACCAATCTATTTTTTCTCAGATGCAGATATTTTCCTTTAATTTGTGTATATGAATTTATTGGACCATCTGAAATAAACGAAGAAGATATTTTTAGTCAGCTTTTCCATTCAACAACCTAAATGCATGCTTTTGATTTTTAAATAAAAATATTAAGCGCAAATTATTATAACACATACTTTTTAATCTTCAAATGATTGCCCTCACTTTTCAGATTCGATTAGAGGTATCGTTTGTTGCCAAATTTATGGTGCATTATTATCTTTGCAATCAAAATGTTTTCCTGCTTCTGGAATCTAGAAAATTAGTAATACTAATTTATTCATCGTAATCTCGTCAACTTAACTGAATATATATATGAGAAAAAAAAATTAAAGAACTTGTTACAAAAGTTTTATACAGTTGATAACATGCCGATGTGATGTTAATGTTCGTGGGAAAATTATCAGCTGAACTTTCAGTCTCGCATATAAGAAATTGATCTGTAATGCAATGGTCTTTCCAGTTGCAATACAGAACGTCATCAGATTTTAAATTATTAGATTATCGTCAATGTCTCACTGTGAAAATATAATCTGGTTTTAATTCACAAATACGCGAAGTTATTTTAAGCATTTTTAAGATTAAAAATACATTTTTTAAATAAATGATGTATTAAATGTTTAATTATCAGGAAATTTCATGCATTACAAGTTCAAACTATTCTCCTTTAACTATTATTCATTATAATATATACATGCAGGCTTTTATATCATATAAATATGTCATTATTATTTTAATTTATTATACTTTTTATTTACCTGAATTAAGCAATTTATTTATCATAGCAAGAGGATAATGTGTTAAAGCTCTAGAAATTATTTGCTTTTTCTTAAAGTTCATTCTACTATTACATACCATTATAGAAAATTGTAATACGATTTCATTTTGAGCCTTATAAAATAAAAAAGAATTATGGCATAAAATATCTTCCTACATGTGTTACTTTATGTTAATTATTTTATTGAGTAAATAAATTATCATTTAATCCTTTTGTTTGAAGTACTACGTACTTAGACAATATCAAAATTATTCATTCGACTGTATGTATTATACTTAATACTCAGAAGACCGTTAAAATTGTTCAAATGCATAAAAATAAATTGAATAATAAGAAGGATCCAACGAAACCCTTTTATTTGGATTGTTTCTTATTGAAAAATCAGTGCTTTAAGATTCTGATTCATGCTTCGATATTTAAAAAAAGCTAAACAGTAATCTAAACAGATCAAGCATTTCCCTTTGATGAATTCTTTTCTTCACTGCTGAGAAATGGCTAAGAACATTCTTTTTGGAACAATCATTATTCTTTAATAAAGGATTAATTAAGAGGATTAATAAATTATTATGTGTATGGTAAATTAAATTCATCTGATTTATGGATATGTAATACAAAAATGAATATGTATCGAGTAAATACGAATTAATTTGAGTCGCAAAATATTCATATGACGTTTGGAATTTATTTTGAATCATTCTCTGTTGTTAATACGATACAGGCTAAAAATATTTGTTGTTTAGGTATTTTATATTACGTCATGAAGACAAAAGTCACCAAAAGTGAATAATGCATTTCATTTTTCACATCTTTATTTTGCAATGTTTAATTATTCATCTAAATGTTCATATACTATGTGAACCTATTGTATATTTATTTTCATTCAATTTTGAATATAAATGGAATAACCTTATTACAAATCAACATTTGCATTGTCTTTAATATTTAATGACAATGATTAAATAATTACATCATAAGAAATTGGAATTTATGAAAAAAAAATTCAAAAATTCCAAGAATATTTTTACTCTAAAGATTTTATTAAAACTATTTATATTTAAATTTTAATGAACAAAAGGTTAAAGAAAATCATTAATCTGACTTAGTAAGCAAAATCATGTGCCTTAGCAAGCAAAACTTTTCTAAATTTCTTTTTTATTACAAATAATTTTATTCAAATTCTATTGATAAGTTCTGAATTAATTCAAGTAAGCTTTTTATCATGTTTAAAACACAGCTAAAAAAATAATCTGAATGTGATTGTTTCACATAATAAACTCCAGATTTTTCGTACATTAATGTTCAACATTAAAAATACAAATTTATTTTCTACCATAAATAGAAATCTATTTAAATTATTTTAATATTTTATTATTATTTTAAAAAGCATTATTTTAAAAAGCAATGTTTCATCAATTTAGGGAGTGTACAGAAAGTTGCTTTAAAAATAAAATCAAACAGATGTTGAGTTTAAATTTGAAAATCTTTAGTTTTCTAAAAATATCTAACTTGTGGGAGAGTTTCCTTTTTCGAGAAAATGAATGTAGTCTTTCCGATAATAATTTAAAAGACTGAACAAAATAATTTTAATAATAAATTGTGATGGAGTTTCTCGTTGGTAAGAAGCTTAGCAGACTTAAGAGGAAATCGCTCTAGAAATGTCCTTGGTATTTTCAGATGTAAGTATGAATTTATGAATTACGTACAATAGTTTTATATATTGTATGATTGGAGAATGTTACTCAAGAATCACAACATCGCAACAGAAGGAACAAACTTCATTATCATTATAGTTTATACAAGTGATAATACTTTACTGATATATTACTACAATAGATCAAATCATTTCTGATTTTTACGTATATAAGCATTTATAATAACTTAAAAAAATATAACTATTATAAAAGCAATTTTATATCTGTATCAGAATTTGTCAGCATAAAGGAACTCGGTTAAATTTTAATGCTTCATTCTTTAGACAATATGGAAATAATTTTCGACTATTCATTCTGAAACATTGAATTTGCCGGCTTGAAATGTATTCTTCATAATCTGCTTAAATTAATTTATAATTAAGCATAAAGTAACATTATAAAATTTAATTTTTTTAATTATCACAATTAAATTTCATTAAGAAATATTTAATTAAGATATTATAAAATTTATTAATAAAATATTTAATTAATAGGTTGTATAAATATTTTATTAAATTTTATAAATTTATTTAAAATTTATATAATTTTATTAAATTTATTAATTTAAATAAATTTTTTATAAATTCATTATTCAACTTTTGTAAAATTAAATAATTTTTTTGATAGTTAAAATTTTTGATATAAATATTATTATAAAATTTATCTAAGAAATAACAGAATTTTGCCTTTAATTGTATTACAGTTAACTATTGCTTACTGAATATTTTACGTGTAAAGAATACGGTAAAAATAGTTCATTTGTATTGAAATAAACTTTTAATTTCAGAATTATTATATAATTCATACATGCTCTCATGCTCACAAATCTGTATATGATATGCTTGAGTATAAGTTTTAGAAATGTCAAGTTTGGAAGATTGTAATTATATAGACTCTAGAAATAGCAGCAAGCTGTGCACAGCATTATGTTAATATATATACGCGTGTGTGTGTTTTGAAATAAATCCTAAAGTGTTTTATACCTTTATATGCAAGTTTAAAATTCATTTGTATAAAATATTTTGCGTATGTATATTACTTTAAATTATTAATTCTGTTAATATTTTCCTTTTCAGGTGAACATCCGGCGGCTATGCAGCATGGCAAACATACATCATCTTCTGGAATAGGTCTTCCAAATTCTTGGAACATTTTAATTTATCTTGTGGTCAACATTGCACACCTTCTCTACAATAAGCGGTGATAACCTGAGCCCCAACTTCTCACTACTATGGCCTACCTTCTTCATGCAATAGTGTAACTAAATGTCACCAAACTGGATCAAATTAAAAATAAAACATGTTAAATAAACACCGATGTTGAATACAGTTCCCGCGCCATGACAACCGCATTATTAATAATTGAAAAATGCTAGTAACTCTGCAGCGCCATCTATGGCAGGACTAAGCAAACTTTTCAACTTCGGAGATGAAAATTCAATCGATTTGCACTGTGGATGATCCTAGACTAGTGTCGCCATCTATGATACCATGAGAGAAATACAACTAATTTACTTCGCTTGCTTGCAGAAAAGATAATTTTTTTTAGAAAAATCAAATTTATTATAGTTGGAATAAGGAAAAAACGTATAGATTTGAACTTTTTTATTTAAATTTATTGTTTAAGAAATTATGTGTTGATTTGGAGTGAAGAAAACAATTTGTTCATGGGACATCTAAACAATTCAATTTTTGGAACAAATGACATTTTCCCAGTAAATTAAATGGATATTTTGTAAATGAACTTTGAACTGTGGTTGCAGACTATGACTGTCATATTAGACATTAATGCTTTTACCGATGAGGAAATCTATCATGAAATATTGGAAATAGAAATATTTCAAAATGTTTCCCGTCAAGGAAAAGGTAAAAGGCAGTGTTTACATGTATTAAAGGATTATCATTGTTCTTAAATTGTATCATACCCTAGTAGAAGATCTAAGAATTATAAATATATGATACCTCCTATTGAATTTCACACTTTGTATATGCAACATGGCAGGATTTCTGCCTGTAATAATCACATCGTGCATATGTTTTAATAGGTACTTTTCTGTTATCGGTACCAAATTCGTCACCAAATTTTTTGCTAAAATCGCCAAGAGGATCTTATAAAGTACCATTCTTCTTTCAATACAAGTAACATTTTTCAAAGTTAATTTCAGTAGAATTTTTGTCATTGATATGGTATATTTCGGGAATTATTTTTATGCTTCGAATCTTTCACCAAATTCTGAGGCTTTGGCGATATCTGAATCCGATTCCGGTAGCAGGAAAGTACCTTTTAATTTATAATTTTATGGTTTAATCGTATACTGATCGAAGCAGTATTTTCGTGATGTTTACCTTAAAAAGAATCGTCTACTTTCCCAAAGGCATGCAACATTGGGGATTACATTAATAAGTGACAATATATAATAGTAGATGGATATCTCACTCCAAAAAGATTGCACAAGTTATCCCGGATATTTTGGTCTGACATCCCAGAACTTGTGTTGTTATGATTTACATAGATTTATTAATCCTCTTTTTTTTGTAAATTATTGCGTGTATTTTAATTGAATCGGCGGATGTGTCATAACTGTTGTGTTCTCTTTATTCTTAATGTAATATGTTGATACGTTTATGTTATGTACATTATTTAAACGAAAACATCTATGTAAATATTTCCCCAAGGAAATGAATGAAACTAAAACACTTTTTTCCTAAGAATTGTATGTTATTCCCCTTTACAACAAAACAAACTTTTTAACAAAGAATTTGAATAAATTTCCTATTAACCAGTTAATCTATTTAAACCATCAATTATATAGATTATGTCAAATAACAAACATTTTTAATTGAGATAAATATCATATGCTTTCAAATATTTAAATTCTCATGTCATAACAATTAACGTAAAAAATGAATTTCGTATATAGAAGAGATATAAAAGTTAAGATGCTGATTCCCACTTTTTTCTCAGTAAACTACGTTTATTCTAAAAATTATGTTTTATTCGCTGTTACAACAAAACAAACGAATTTTTATGACAAAGAATAAGAAAAATTTTCATACCATTAAATTTATCTAACAGTGCAATCATTGATTACATGATTTTTTTTAATAAAAAGCATTTTTCATTTAAATAAAATTCTTATATTCACAAATATTTAGATTTTTATATTTTAACAATGAACATTAAGAACGAGTTTTGTAAAAAATACATTTAAGCATAATATTTAAGGACTAATTCATCTTTATCACTATTCAAATAAAAGTTTATAATTTTGATTAAGAAAGAAAATAAAAATATAAAAATCAATATGTATGAATAAAAAAACATTGATAACTGAATGAAACAAAGTTTTAATAAGATAATTTAATAGGAAAGAATGGCAACAAACAAAAATGTACTTTTTTAAAAACAAATGTAATTATGAAGTAAATCTATTTTTATTTAAATTGTGTGCATTTTTGAAGGTTTTTTATGTTTAATAAAATGAAAATTCATTGTATAGTCGAAAACGCAAATTAAATAATAAATATATTCGATTAAAAATATTCATCTGACTGCAAAAGTTTTTGCACGTGTTTTAAGATAATATCATAAAATATATGAAAAGGTATTTAGAGCTAGTTTTTTTTCAAGAAAAATGCTTTTTGTATTTAAAATGCCAAAATCTTAAATCAAGAAACGTTAGGATGAAAAAATATCCATAGTCGAATCAACAAAATGTTTATAAATAATTTTGAGTATCTAGTTAGAATAAAACAAACACTTATTTATTTATAGCAAAAAACGTTATAAGGAAAAAATACTTTTGCTTAGATCTCTTTCAAAGTATTTTTTCAGAAAGATTTTTCTGCATACAAAACATAAAGCTTAAATTTTTTTTAAAAAAAGGATTAATGTAAGTAATAAATAAAGTTTATTAAAAAAATTAGTTATTTTAAAATATACGCATGTATTCTAAAAAATTATTCTCATGAAAGCTGGAATTTAAAAAGACATATAAAAGTATTCATAAAAAGTTTAAAATAGCAAATAATAAATGAATATTAAAATGAATGGAATTTATTTACAAAGAAAATATAATTGTTTTTAATGTAAAGAAGTTTTAGGAGGGTTATTTTTCGCTACAATAACTATAGAAGCACATTTAAATTATTTTAAATTTAGGCATTTGATCTGAGTATTACCTTTCAGAAGAATCTAAGACATTAACTGAAAAATATAGGTTTTTAAGTGTATGTTATTGTCTATACGTTGTTCTCATTTATTTAGTTTTCGTGTCAGATTCCGGGACAAAATTTATAATGAAAAAAAAATGTATAAAACATTTATTAGAACATAAGTATACTTACTCGATATAATGTATATTATTATGAAGGAAAATTTAAATTTAAAATATTCAGATAAAAAACAATGAATTTTGATTTTATTTTACTTATTTATTTATTCATTTTTGTTATTTATTAATTTTTGCATATTCAAATATAATGAAGCGAATAAATAATAAGATAATGAATGAGATAACTAATGAGATGAATCATCATGGTTTATTATTCCAAATTTTAAGGTTTCATTTTTTCTTGCCATTTTATGGCATCTTTACCATAAATAATTTCATCATTAATGATTATATTCTAATGACTAATTTAAATGCTGATTAAAAGAAAATATTTTTTTACATATAAAGGCACTGTGGTAAAAATATTATTTTAAAATCCGTGCACAAAAAGGTTATATTTTCAAAAAATGTAATTGCAAAACATCCTTTAAGTGTAATTATCATTATTCTCTTAATATATATTATTTTAGATCATTATTAAAATGTATGTTAATTTAGAATATTATTTACCAACATTATTTTATTTATCAATATTTGACCACTAGAAAGCTTTAATATGTTTTTATATCATAAAACGAACATAAAATATGAGATTAATTTGAAGTGAAAATATTAGGAAACAAGTAATTAAGATAGGAATAAAATGCTTCAAAATGTGTAACAAAACTTTAATATTTATGAAATGTGTGTAAATTTTGGAACGTTCACTGAAAATGACTCCACACAATTCATTAAATTACAAGCACAAAACAAAATGATTATTCAAGACACAATTCAGGTACACACACATATGTATATATATATATACATACATACATAAAGAACGCAGAAAGAGAGAATGTAAAACGACACCACCTGTAAAAACACTTAAAAACTTGTTTTTTTTTTTGCTAACCATGTCTTTGATAAGTGCCAGATTGGCGTAATAATACAACTCCACTTCTGGCAATTATAACCAACTACAAGAATGATTTTGTAAAAAGATTGTTAGAAATGATTTTTTGCATTTTTAGAGCTTTATACCACATTACTAATGCCACTAATAATAAATTACCTTATAAAGGAAATTATTCTCATTAATAGTTTGATGATCAGGTCCTGGATCATGCGAAGGGTTTGACCACTCAACAATAATTTCTGAATATTTTGATATCGCATAGTTAATGACCTAACGGCCGAATTATAATCTATGGTATTTGCACATCCACTGTATAAAGATTTCAAAGATAATTGTTTTCACAGATAGTTGATCTTATTCATGGATAGCGGTGATGGAAGACCGAGAAATAACCAACAGACATAACATGTACGTAATAAGCAATATTTAATTTCGAAACAATTTGCATCATTACCGTGTTTCTAGAATTTTACATATGGATTAAACTCGAAACTACATTTATCAAGACACTTCGATTAATACGATAACATATTTCGTTGCAAACTGAAACCTAAATATTTTTATTTTTAAAATTTTATATCATAAATATGTAAGTATTTCCGAAAATATAAATTTCGATGTTAAATATGTATAAAATTAAGACATTGTTTCTTTCAACTTACATTGATAACTAACTTTTTAAGGAGCTGCTATACTTGAAAATAAAATTCATCTCTCACCTACAGTTTATGTACATTTTTTTACTTTATAACACTAAATTACTATTACAGAAAATAGAAAATTCTTTTTCAAAAAACAGAAAATTTTGACACCTGGTTGCTTCTTTTTAAAACAGAGACAAGTTCCCTCGTGTTACCATAATCACTTTCAAAACTTTGCACGAGTGGTAGTTTTACTAACATTAGTACTCACCATTGCTTAGTGGTAAGAATGCGTTGTTTGGTGTGAAAAGCTCGTGTGTAATCAAAGTTAGTGATAAGTAACATCATTGTACTTTCGTCTTAGTTTGTGAATCTTTAGCCTCCTTTCACTGCCAATGGAAAATTCATCCTTGAAGGCATATGCATTGAAGGGTGATTGCCGTACATCAACTTAGAGCAGTTAAGTTACAACCCATGTCGTATCGGATAATGCCTTACTTGTAAGCGCCCACTTTTACATTCATACGCTTAAAGTAAGCATAACAACGCGTACTTAAGAAATTAAATACATAAATCTATAATTAACAAAGTTTACTTAAATTTATTTAACAAGTTAAGCAGGTTTACAAATCTTACTAACTCTTGACAACAAATGATAAACACAAATAAGCACTTCAAATGGAAAAATTAACCACAGTTAATTGTTATTATACTGTTAATTAGAATGGGTGATCAATTAATGAACAGTATGAACTCTGCCAACAAATTGGGCAACGAACACTTTCACGAAAAATTTTTGTGTTCGGATAACGAACTGAAACGCATTCTAACGAACTTTCGCGGCTCTCGGTATAGCTTGCCTATTGAACTTCAATTCATTTTTTTTTCCAATAGAATATTTACAACTAAAGAACGATCAGTTTTACTTTTCAATTTCATTCAAAACCAAAACTGATCTCATTTTGCACACCCTGAATTTCATTGTAAATCACAATAAATTAGAGTAAATATTCCTTACATTAACAGTGATTAAAATTTTCCACATTAATAATAATCAAAATATTTTAAATTAGTAATACTAGAGGAACTCTGTTTTAAATTAAAAAGAAAAATTATACAGTTTAATAGCATGACTTGTTATCTTTTATTGAATCCAATAAATTATCCTGCTTTAAGATCCATCAGTTAAAGGATAGAAATAGAAATAAATTAAACTTTTGTATTTAAAGAAAAAGATACAAAACTAAAGCACACGCTTGTAAATGGGAAAACATAACTTATATGTTAGAGCACACATATTTACATAAGAAATTTATAAACTACAAATTGCTTAAAAAACAACATTATTAGAAGAAATTGATTCGCCTAAAATTACTCAATATCAAAATTTCTAAATTATCATAACATATTTGATAGCATGTTTGAAAACAATAAATGAAAACAAAATATGCTAAAAACATTTCCAATATTAAAACTAAACAGTTAAAAATCTTCTTTACAATATTTTACCACTTTGATAGTAAATAAAAAATTCATTATGAAAATGAAAATCTGCCTAATATAAAGATCTTTTGCTGAATCTGTTGCACAAAGATAACAATTAATTTTCTATGGGATGCAGTAGTGGATTTCACATGCAAATTTCACTTGTGTAAACATATCACATTTTCTTTTTCTCTAAAACACTCGACAGACATTTAAAAAGAAACAAAAATTAATTTTAACAGAAAAGTTAAAAAATTTTGTTTACATTCGCTTAATGAATTCTAATGATTTCTTTTTAAATAACATTGATTAGCAATCAGAATTACTATAATTTAAAAGATTTTTTTCAATTTCACTCATTTACATTTAAAAGACATTTAAAAAGTTAAAAAATCTTATTACCAATATATATAAAATAATATCAAAAATTTCTTGAGAATTTCTGACAATTCAAACAAAAAAATTAATTCAAACTGCAATAACACTTTATTCAACGATATCAAAATTTGAAAATAAAGATAAATACAGTATTTTAACTTAAGAAATATAATATTCTGTTTTAAATTCCTGTTTTTTATGATTTCATTATTTTAAGAAGCATTTCTTTTTAAAAATTGCCGCGTATACTCAAGTGAAATTAAAATTTCCATGTAATGCCTAACAAAAGAAGTAAAACAATTGAATAACAATGAATAAGTTGTTTTTAAATTTAAATACTCATATTTTTTTTAAAAAAATGTATTCTTAAAAATAAAATTAAAATGAGCTTGTATTGTTTATTGCTTTATTAATAAATCCATTCATTGGAAAAAGTAAACTTTATTAATTTAATTCTTTTAAAATTTTATGTCTTTCAAAATTCCTTGAAAGAATTACATAAAGATAACATTCTTGTTAAGCAAAATAAATCAAAAGAAAAATAATTTTCTTTACAAAAAAACAAAAGAAAGAGGGATTAAATTTATGTAATGGAATAAATAAAAATTCAAGAAAAGACTTCCGTATTATACTATCCAAATAAAAAAAATGCAGCTTTGTGTAAATATGATAAAATCAATTTTGGAAAATTGGCTAGTTAATGAAAATTAACATTGGAAAGCATCAAAAATTATTTTCAGGCGCGAAATATTTAAAAAATAACTTAAATAACCACAATGTGTGTATTGTTAAAAGAAGATTAAAATTTCCATACAAACTAAGAAGAAAAAATTTTTGATCTTTATAAAAAATAATAATAAATAATATAAATAGCCTATTTAACTGCTTATATTTTATTAAGCTTATTTTAACTAAACCATGAAATATTAAATTCTATTAATTTGCTGTATATATATATATATATATATATATATATATATATATATATATATATATATATATATCAAAATTAAAACGCAATATTACATAAGATTGTCAAACTTAACATCAAAGAACAGCAAAAAATATTAATAATTTTATAATTCCCATTCAACTTGAAACATATTTTTTTTATTGCTTGCCTGTTATTAAATTCAATAAAAGAATAATTTTCACATATAATTATTATTGCATTTAATTCTTCATTGTAAAAATTAATCACATATGCAAAACATATTTTTTAAATCGTTCTAATTAAAACAATTAGCGTATTAATGACATGACATCATTACCAAAATAAAGGCGAGAAATTAGGATTATATAAATTATCATAGTTAATTAAGAAAATTATACGAGTCTTTTTTTCTAAATTTATAAATGTTGCATGTAAATTCTTTTTGTGTAAAAAATTTTCCTAATCTTCTATACATTACGCTTAATTATTACTAATTGTATGTGCTATTTTTGGAAAAGAATGCATTATTTTGATTTATGTAAGTACAAAGTACTAATTAATTTTACAAAAAATTTCTATAAATTTTATTGAGAAATTTAAGACATATGTAAACAAAAATTGTCTTTCTTACACAAAAACGAAGTCATATTTATTTTAGTTATTAAAATAAAAGGATCATTGTGAAGATTAAAGAAAATTTATTTTTCCTATTCTGAATTTTTATCTTACAATTCTCATAAAATTCCTTTATTTAAGACATTTTTCTTTAAGGCATGTGAAATTTTATTTAAAATTTATAAACATGAAAGTGTTTACTTTTTGCAAAAAAAGAAAATTATTCGGACATTGATCTCAAGGGTACGAATTTTTTTTCCAGAACATTACACACATGGTAACTATTTAAAAATACTATTACAAGACTTTCGAATCCACGGATTTAACGAGCGCATATATCACGTGTATTCATGTGGTCTTTTGCGGCATTGGGAATTGAACCCCCACACTAACGGTAGGAAAGCCGATGCCCTCCGATAGATGGCACTAGGCTACAACGGCCCACATAAAATATTATACTTATATGAATAATATAGATTATAAAATAGGAGTTTAGTGATATTAGGATTAAAAAGATTGATCTATTCAAAGTTGTTACCTTGAATTAGTATTGTAAATTAATAATTGCGGTTGATGTTTAAAAATGTGTTGTACATTTATTAAAGTACATATACTTAAATTAGGGAAAAGTATATATATATATATATATATATATATATATATATATATATATATATATATATATATATATATATATATATATATATATATATATATCTTAACTATACAATTTACTTCAAAGACTCTTGATACTATAATTAAGCATTATCTTTTGGTAAGAGCATCATGATAATAATTCATTTATTAATTTTAATTTAACTCTGTATCTGTCAACTTGCGCTTATTGTAAAAATAAAATCAGAACAAGATTTACAATCTATTAGAATTTTTTTTTAACATTTTGAAAGATAAATTATTCAAAGTTAATAATCTAAAATTGCAGTTATTAATTTAAATAATAATTAGAAAAAGATGGTAATCCAAAATCTATATAACTTCTAAGATATATGTACTTAAGTATGAGAGAATAGGAAATACTTTAGTTTACACCATCATCTACTTCAAAGCTTAATGGCACTCTTTAATTTGCCACATCCACTGGTCAGCATCATGCAGATAATTCGTTTTTAATTCTAGTTTAAAATTTAGTCTACTATTTTTTCAGCTTATATTTAGCTTAGAAACATAAAATAAACGTAAGTTAACAATAGGATTATAGTAGCTGTTGTAGTAGGATTTTGTAACCTAAAATTTCTAGTTATCGAAATAATACAGCACAGGTAAAAGGTTAATTTAACTAAGAAAGAATAGAAATACTTCAGTTTACAGCATCGTCTACTTCAAAGCTTAATGACACTCTTTAATTTGCCACATCCACTGGTCAGCATCATGAAGATGATTCGTTTTTAATTCTAGTTTAAAATTTAGTCTACTATTTTTTCAGCTTGTATTTAGCTTAGAAACATAAAATAAACGTAAGTTTACAATAGGATTATAGTAGCTGTTGTAGTAGGATTTTGTAACCTAAAATTTCTAGTTATCGAAATAATACAGCACAGGTAAAAGGTTAATTTAACTAAGAAAGAAAATATGAGATACTAAAAAGGTGATAAAGAGCATTGGAAAAATAAAGTAATTTGATTTCAAACTAAAAATGAATTCATATTTTAAATAATAACTGCGATAAGCCGCCATTAATGATTAAAAATGATGTGCAACATTTACTAAAGTAAGTACATCCTAATTTAGAAGATTAGATGCACACCTGTGTTAATTGTAGTTTAACTAAAGTAAACATAGAATAAAACAAAAACATCATAAGCTTACTGCTTGTTCATTAATTGAGATAAAGTTATGGGAGATAAATATACTTACATTACATATTTACATAAAATTATTACATCATAAAATGATAACAAATCATGGTTGAAAGATATTAATTGAAGTTATTAACATAATTGTTTATTCATTAAAAATAATACTGAAGAATTAAGATAATACAAAACAGAAAAACATTTCACTTCTTTTTAATTAAATCCATAATGTATCCAAATAAACTCTTAAGAACTTTAAAAATTTCTCTAATTATAATAATTAGGTCTTTTTAGTCGATGCTAGTAAATCTCTCTCTCTTCTTATTTTTAATAAAATGAAGTTGATTCAGATAAATGTATTACACAAGTTTGTAAAACATAATTTAAAATATGAAAATTTTGGGGAAAAATATTTATTTAATTTAACTATATTGTAAAATTTATTTAAAAAAAAACTAAAGAACATGCTCTCTCTGGATATTTTATATCTGCAAACATTTATTTTATTGATTGAGAAAAACATTTTGGGTTGCAGATTATTTTGTTAGATAAATCCAAAAGCATGATTTTTCTAAGAAATTCTTGTGTTAACATTTAAAAAACTAGTCTAGAAATGTAACACATTTTTACATGCTTTTTTTTCATAAATTCATTATTGTAAATAAAATTTATTTATTTACTATGAAATCCATTATTTGTGAAAATATGCACATTAGAAAACTTGTTTTCTACAGTCAGCTTTCGCAATTTCAATTTCAGATTAATCAGTAAGCAAAATATTTTCGCAAGATGGCTAAAAGCCTTATTGGGATTTCTTTCCAAAAGGACTGTTTATAAGCATCAATCCTATTAATCATTAGCTATGTACCGAAGAAATGAAACCAGAAAAGTTCCAATCATCCATTCGGACAGAAGCACTTGTTCAATACAAAATGTAATATCTTTTTCCTGGTTATTAAAAGTGTTGAATTTGAAATTCTATTTTTAGAATCAATTAAGATTTCTTTCATTGAATTCGAAAAGCTCTTACTTATTATTATCAAGACTTCATTTCGGGTATCAGAGTGGGAAATTCATTCTAGTTTAAGGCACACAAGTTAATTTTAAAAAAAATCTTCAATCAATTTCAAAAACATTTCAGTTGAATATCAATTATTTTTACTGAACTAATTCAATCTTTCTTTGCATCAGCAGTTATTACGCAGAGCATCGATATTTTCTTGAATGAATTAATTTCCCCATTTGAATTAAATTAATTATGTTGTTTATTTTAGTTCAAATTTAAAAATGTTGGATAAAGTTCTCAAAAAAAAAACAACAATATTATTTTATTACAGGTGTTGAGAACCTATACGTATGCCAGATTTTGCAGGAGATACTAATATCAACGGCACATTATATAATTCTACGAGTTGTGTCAGATAAAGATAAATCACACTGTCTTTCCTCCATCACTACGTTGGTGGAATGTAAGTTGAGGACATGTCTACGTTAATCTGTGAAAAGTCTTTCCACTGGTGGGGTGTAGATGGGAGAGGACGGTACCAGCTCAGGTTTGACCTCGTCACATCATTGTGGCTCAAAATTAGAGATCTATTGGTTCAGTAGCTTTATTGGCATTCATTAAGAGCTCTACTGGCTCAGTAGCTTCAGGCCGCTTACCTTCAAGATCAGAAAAGTGAACCATCATTTGCGTCTGAAAGTGATTGGGAGAGTGGCCACATTTATCTCCCTCTCTGGATTGCAGGAGCTTCGTGGGTTGGGAACGTTTCCACGTTAATACGTGAAGTCCAAAGTGCCATTGCTGGTTTAGCACAGATGTGGAGAGTAGGATGCTAGATCACGTGTGATCTCGTCACCTGACCATGGTTCAAAACTACAAGGCACTTGGTGATGAGCGAATATTTCAAATCCGTTAACCTTAAGGTATAATCCGGTAATCGCCTGTTTTGCTGTAAAATTGTGTATTGAATAAATTTGACAACTTTTTCATTAGTGCAATTTTCATTATTAGCAAAATCAAATTATTAGTTGTCTGTAACTCTTTTGTATGCATATATATATATATATATATATATATATATATATATATATATATATATATATATATATATATATATATATATACCTTACATTAGATCAGAATCGCTTAATTTGATAATTTATTTATCAACAAATTTTTTAATTTAATCAGCATGACTAAATTCTAAATTAAGTATTCATATTGAGATTACATGCTTTTATTTTTAAATTCTGTTAAGATTTTCCAATTAAATCAATTTCTTTGATAATCAATTATCAGATTTACTTTATTGACTGTGTCACACACGCATGAGGATTATAACTTAATGAGAAGTGTTCAGTACGTTCTAGTGAAAAAAACCTATTTGAGAAAACGCAACGAAATAGGTCGAGCGTATACAGTAGAATACGGAATTTAGATTTCCTTAAAACTAAATGAATTTAAAACTGTCCCAATGTAATTTTCTTCAAAAAAAAATTATAATTTTTGAAACTATCACACAATTAATATTTTTATCTGTGCTCATAATTTTAGTTTACTACTTATAATTACTGATACTACTCGGGTTCATATAACTTTTACATTGTCTAAAATCGGCAATAGATTGTTCTTTTATCTGGATATTTGAATGCCTGGAATATAGTAGATGAAGCTTGAATGTTCATGGTCCGAATTAAATTAATTTATATGTGACTATATGCATTTTATTATAATTTTCATAAATAGTAATTGAGATCAAGATAAATTATTAATAAGCACTGCCTTCTTGATATTTATTAATTCATCATTCTCAGCATTTCATCTCTTCACTTGCTTCATAATCTGAGTTCAAAGCATTTTTGGAAACTAAACACTGGGAGTTTCGCATTAGGCTGACCATCTAATCAGGACATATAAAGATAATGAAATATATTGACATATACAATGATATAGATTATACATTGATATATTTCTATGGTATATATATAGATAGATAGATAGATATAGATATAGCGTAAAGAAAAAAAAATGTTATAATAATGAAATTATTACTAATGTCATATTTATAGCATTTTTTTATATTGTCATTATTATAGTATTCAAGTCCAAACATTTCCTCTTAGATGTAAAATATCTAAATTTTTGTTCTTAAACATATAATTATCCTTATACATTAATTTTTTAAGTTAATTCTATCAACTTTAAGTATATATACTTTAAAATTAAAATTTATTAATTTGAAAAATATATAAAAATATATGCATTCGTTACATTAAAACCTCTTGTGAAATATAGTTCCTTCAGCAGTAATTGAATTCAATTTGTAATTCGCTTTGTAAGTTTTATTTCTCAAATCAATGTGATTAAGTTTGGGAAAAAATATATCGTTATAACACTTGTCATAAACATTAATTTATTGAGAAATGAAGAATTACGTTTATTTCCGAGTCATTTGGGGGTATTTTCTCAACGGAAATAAAGCATTAAATTTCATATCTCATTATTTTAGTATTTCATGAGAATCCTAAATAAAAAATGAAATGTTATTTTTTATAAGCAGAAATGTTTATGTTTCTTAAGAAAAAGTGAAATATGGCATTTATCTATATCTGAAAACAAAATCTAGTATATACATAAACAAACATGATCAAAACCAACAAATAATTTCTCATCTCTTGCTTGGGATGACAAGGGCAAGATAAATTGCCCTTATCTTCCAAGATAACGACTGACAGGCACCTTTATCACCATATTTTCTTGTTTACATCCAAGAAAAGAACTAAAAGTTCCCCGAAGCAATTTCTTCCCAGAGGCATATAAAGTAATATTCAGTTTTTTGCTTATGACTTGGTACTTCCGAAACACACAATTTCAGCTACATAACTTTCTCAAAATAGTGTAACACAAGATTAAAACTTAGCATGAAGACTTAAAATTTGATTTTATAACATGTTTTGAAAATGCTATCGGAAATATAAATTAAATGTGATAGATAATAAAACAAATTATAAATTCATATTATAATATAAAATATCTCGCGTTAGATATAAAATTAAAAATTAATTTGCATTTAATGATCACATTTACAGAAAAGGTTTAGTGTGAAATTTATAAATATATAAAAGTCATGAATGGAAGTTATTGCAAAGTAATTTTTATTATGTGAATATAAAAGTTTAAATAGTTATGTTGAAGAACTAACTGCATTTATTCTAATCTTTCCATGTAATTTATAAATATTATTAAAAGTTATATCGTGGCTACGAGGAGGTGATAATGCAAAAATAAAGATTAGTTTTCTTCTAAATAATTTATTCGCAGCTCTTTCAGTGACATATTGATAACAAATACATAAGCTTGAAGATTTTATACACAATCTAAAATAAAATATACACTTTCTATAATATAGAAATTAAGCAAATCAAGTTTCGGAGCAAGAGATAAAGGTGTCTAATTCCTTTCGTCGCTTTTGACTAATTTTCAACTGGTTTACTGCTTGGTTTAGGCTAATATTTATCTCTTCTGTTATTTCTAGAACCGAAACATTCTTCCGTCGAAGTTTCTGAAACATTCCTATAGTAAGCCTATGGTGACGTCTCTAATATTGCCCCTATCGAATTAAAATTTCGAGAATGTTGATTTGTGTTTTGGAGGCAATAATATCACCAAATGTCACCAAGCTGTATCAATTTTACTTGCCATCGCACTTTGGAAGCCGCTGTTTTCAAGATATCGCCGCTGCTTAGAGAAAAATTTCATGAATCGAACGAAATTAACACACTAAAATAGGTAATAAACAGAAAATGTAAGACATTGAAACAAATATTTACATTATTTAAATATTTTCCGTAACAATATATAATATAAAATATCATTTTATGAAATAAAACTATATGACTGCAGTAACTTATGTGAAATTTATTTTTTAAAACATTTTAGTGGGGTCTGAAAAAAAATGTCATTCTCATTAATCGGATTCATTAATGGGAACTGATGCCCATAAAAAAGGTCGTGGTTGAAATATCTTCCAAGTGAGACGATACCTGTGGAAAGTCAGGCTATATCAAGAATTCTGCTTTGTCCACTTTTTAAGCATAAAGAATCACCAGTTTTCAAAGAAACCATGAGGCATCCATTGGGTACCCAGTGTACAAGATGCCATCAATTCAGCCCTTTGTAATGCTGAAAGAAGAAATATTTCTGTTGTCTAGACAATAGAAATTAGAGGGGACTTTTGCATCATAATTTGAAATGTAACTGGCTACCACACATTATTCTATTATGGCAATATATCATCCATGTTCTTGGAGACATAAGCCTTCGATACAAAAGAAAATTAAAGTATGATAGTGTTTTCCTGAGTGGTAAATCTAGGGTTCTATCTCAATTTGATCATGGTCCTTTTCCAGTATTCTGTTGGAACAATAGAAGATGGATGATGTATTTCTGTTTTCGGTATGCTTGCATACCAGTTGAAGTAAATGTTTAAGACATTTGTTCTTGGTGAATACTTTAATTTTTTTGAGATCTTTATTTTTAATTCTTCTCAGATTTCATTGATTCATTTTTAATAAAGTATTCTTAAGAAAATGCCATTATTAGAATGAAAATAATATAGCTTATTTATATTCATCTTGGATATTTTGTTATCAGAGCATATAAAAATTTTTGAAACATATAAGACACTGATTTATAGTTCTGGAAAAATATTGTAATTCTCTTCTTGGTTCGTATTGATTTCAGAGTCGATAAAACAAACTCTTAAAAGTCACAAAATTTTTATTCGTAGCAATTTTTACTAGATACAAGGAATTCTAGCTGTAAAAGTCACAACGGCGCAAATTCAGAGATACAGATTGTTTATGAAACATTTTTATCAACTGAGGGGGCTAGAAAAATTTGTCTTTAGAAATCCAGAAATGATTCGCTGAAATTACAGTCCAATCAACGCTGTATAAATAGAGTCAACTTCGCAATCGGAGAAATTTCGTAATCCAGTCACATAAGATCAGCAGTCTTTGGTAATACTTTCGAATCTCAAAGATGATCGGCTAACCTTAACATACAGACATAACGCGGCAAGTGAGCCCCAGACTTTATCTTTAGGTGAAAGAGTTTGAAATACTCGTCCATCACCAAGTGCCTTGTCATTTTGAATCACGGTCAGGTGAGAGGTCACTGAGCTGGCACCTTCCTCTCCACATCTTTGCTACACCAGCGGAAGGAATTCGGAAGTCACATGTTAACGTGGACACATCCCAGGGTGTTCCTACAATCTAGTGATAGGAGAGTGTGTGATGACCCTCCCAATACTGCCCGTGGAAAATGATTGATAATCTTAATGGGAAGCGACGTGAAACTACAGAGAGCCACTAAAGCTCTAGCGAATCTCAACATAAAGTAATGGTTACTCAGAATATTATAACAGCAACAGGCTGAGGTGTTCCTCAGGTATCGTCTATCAGAAACTCAAAACAACTCTCAATGAGACTTCTTACTTCTAAGGATTAAAAAGCTCAAGTGAAAAGCTCAGACAGAAGTCTCCTTGGTTTTTAATGACTCTATTTATATTTCTGACCCGGTCATCAGGAACTCCAGACACTTCTCGAAAATTCCTCAATTGATGTAAATTCTGGGCCGCATATTTCCGGTCAATCAATCGATTCAAAACTATATGTGATAAACAGAATTGTCCTGCACTCGGATGTAAATAAAAATCCATCAAAGAGTCACAACCCTCATTAAAATGGTCAAGGAAGAGGTAACTTCTCCGAAACTCATCGAATGTACAGCTGGTCATTTGACAAGTGATTCCGATTTTATGCAGATGAATCATATTTTTCGTTAAACACTTAATACCTCTTCTTGAACTATTTTTGCAGTTTCCACATCTATGATTCTTCTGTTATACTGGGTATTTCCGGAAGTTCCAACTGGAAAAATCACTGTCTTTGACAGATTCAAAGAGAGTAAACATCCATTTGAAAATATTATGGAGTATTGAAAGTAATAACGGTGACGTTATAATACACAAAATGTAATATTCTAAATTATTTCGAATCCTAGTTAGGGTAGAGTGTATATTGTGTAATAATATGTGAAGTTTCTTTCCGTGTAGAATTTTTATTATTAATATGAAGATATAAACCTTCCGGCAATTATTTTTATGCTTTACATTTTCAGCTAATTAAATGTATCAATATTTAAATATACCCACGTTAACAGGAAAGTTTCCAAATCAAGAAATACAAATTCAAAGATGTTTTGCCTTATGTTCAGTTTCATCGGTCATTTGTACCTGTAAGTATGTATGAGATTTATTATTTTCAAAATATTTTAATTAAAAATTTAATTTCTTACACATAAATAACTGCTTTCGAATGTGTTCGATGAAATACAGTACAAAATGATTTTTAAACAAATTTCAATCTTGTTTTCCACAAATCCGTTAAATATATAACAAATAAAAATTCACATTTCTTAAGAAAATTTACCTTTATAAAAAATTATTGTTTAAAATTCAGAATATGATAGAATAAAAGAACTAATTCGAATATTTCAAGGAGAAATGTGCGCAATGGCATTTCAATCACTTTAAGCAATATATGTGTGTGTATACATTTTTTGCTACTATTTCTTGGATTAAAGTTAAAGTTGCTTAAGCACAATAAATTTTTCTTGTAGGAAAACAAACTTATAAAACCATTTCCAAGGGTTATTTTAGTGATAGATTTTTCAACAAAACTAAACTATATATATATATATATATATATAAGTATCTCAATAGATTTAACACTTCAAAGTCTAGTTTCTTTTCAATTTTGATTTTTTTATAAAAAAAAAAATTTTTAAATTGTGTTTAAATATAACATTATTTTTTTAATAAATTGCATGCTCAAAAATTGTTTACAAATAAAATTTAAAAATCCAGTTAATATTTATGAAAAACGGATTTCAATTTTATTTTATTATTAAAATAAAGCTGAAAGTTTATATTTTATTATTAATTTAAGATATTAAACAATGTTAAATGATTATTTAAATCTGTTTTCTTTTATTTCTATTTTAAAGCTGTTATACTAACTAACAATTTTGCCTAATTACATATCATTTGATTATATTCTATAGTACTTTAAAATCATTTATTTGTTTATATGAATATAATACTAGAACAAGAGCAGAAAAAACATTCCAATTTGCGTGATTATTGTCTTCCGATGGAAAAAAATTAGACCTAACTTACTGAGGAAACTACAATTTTGAAAAATAATAACAATTACTATTTTTGATTAAATTTACTATTTATTTAACTTTGACCAAATTCAATGATGCTTTCGTGTATAAATCAGATGAAAGTAAATCAAATAAGTTGTGAAAAACAGATATAAATGTAAAAATATTTTTCAAAAACGAAAAAAAAAAATATTTTATTAAAAACTTTATCAGAATGTAGAAAAAATTGATTTACTGATGACTTATATATTTTTTTCTTTAGCCTAATTTATCATGCATAGCTGTCGATTTTCCATATACAGTAGGAAAATATTCTTTTCCCTACTATATTGCTCTCCATATATAATAGGAAAAAGAGCTACCTGCATCCATTCTTGAAACCAACAAAGATCCTGAATAATGGATATCACAGTATAAGAAGCTTTACAGTGATTTAAAATCAAACTATAATTTATATAAATTACCACACAGTGGAGTAATTGAAATTTTGATATGAAACATAGGCTGTATTTTCAACTATCCCAAAATTATTTTCCTCGAGTAAGCTTCATTCCCTGCCATGCAGCTATTTTCAATTTAGTCTCAGCTAAAAATTTGATGGAATAAGGACCATATTTATATAAATCTTAAGTCATCCTAAATGTATAAGGTCGCAGCAAATACTTAAATATTTTACTCTAGATAAAAATTAAAATAATAATTCATATAAATAAAATAATAATTAATTTAACCTTTTTATATTTGTAATTTTTTATTAATTTTAACACATTAATATTTTGTTTTTATGTTTTTTCAATTAGAAGGATAAAACTCAAAAATTAATTAGTGAAAAGAAATTTCCATTTGATTTTATACTTGTTTCAGTGATTTTACATGGGTTAACAAAACTATATAATATACTTTTCAATTAATTTACAAATATTTTTTTTAAATATATGGCTATTTTTTATGCTAATAAATTAAAAAAATAGAGCACATTATAAAACAAGAGAGACAGCTTACTTCTTTTTTGAGTTAGAATCATCTTATGTTCTTAAAGTAAAATTTAATTAATTAGAATTTTGATATTAAATTTTGGCAAGTGTTTCATAAAAATAATATTTCGCATAGACAGAGAACTCATACACATTTTTTTACAAATGATAGCGCTGTAAATACTAAGTGATCTACATACTTAAATCTTGCATTCAAATGATTTGAGTTTGATACTCAACAGAAAAAGCTCTGTCTTCGCAAATTAAGTAATATATGTGATCATATCAAATAAGGTTTTATAGGTTATTTTTAAGAATTTCTCCCAGAATAATAGAAAATTAGGTGAAGCTGTAACCGTAAATCTAAATATATAAATATCAATAAGTTCATTTCAAAGAAATTTAACTTTGAGTTATTTGAAAATATGTATGAATTTATTTCAGAAAATATATTCTCTCAACGGATTTTTCACTATTCGCTGATGTATATAAATGTTAAATTTTCAATACATGTTTTCACTTATTTTTTTTATTTTAAAATAAATTTATTTGACTTACTTGTAATTAAAAGTTTTTACAAACTCCAAAAAATTATGCTTGATTCATTGCTTATAGTTAATAATAAAAATTCAATTGGTTTAAAATTTAAATTATATAAGAAATTTCTTTCAGCCAGCAAGCACATATTTTTTGCATAATATAATCTTTCATATATATATATATATATATATATATATATATATACATAAATAAATATATAATATATATGTATATATATATATATATAAATATATATAAATACATATATAATATATATATATATATATATATATATATATATATATATATATACATACATACATATATAATATATATGTATATATATATATATATATTATATATATTTATATGTTCCATTATACATGTATGTTTAATTGATATTTGTATTAACGATTATTGTGCATTTACTAGAAGTCGACTTAAGTTTATATTAATTGACTTGAAGAAAATACTGGATAATAATTAGCATTATTTAAAATTATCACAAATAATTTTGTCATTTGTTACAGCTAGTTAGGTTGACATTGAACTTTCTGAATGCATGTATGTCTGATTATGTCCTCATGATTTTTCTGGGTTTTCTCCTTTGTAAAATGGATACATGACCTATGAAATGTCCTTCCAGAAGGCAATAATAATGTAATAGATTTTACAGAAGCTGCGGCAACAGTCTTGTGATATAAGGTTGCCCATTGTGTTAAGCAACAAATTATTTTATGTTAATTGGAATATTATTTTAGAAAAATATTATGTGGCTTAATATGCTAAGTTATTTTATTTTTTTCACAAGATTCAGGAAAAAAACACAATTTATCTCCTATTTTCTGATGTATTATCACCTCCATTTCTTAAATGTTTTTCCTTTTCTCTACTAATCTATAGGAAGAAGTAACTTCAGAAGAGAAAATCCTAACATACATCTTTTACAGAGTAGCATATATCATTTTCTTTGAAGGAAAACTTTCTTCAGGAAAGCTCAATAAGATCAATTGCTTTTATTAAAGATCTGTTTCTTTAGGAAGAGCAATTAATCGAATATATTTAGGAAAGAAAAACCTACCCGCATCAAGAAAAGATTACTTGAGCGATTTACCACCAAACATTTGAACGTTTATCAAACAACAAATTCCACACAGCAAAACAATAACCTACGTTAAAATATTTTGGTTAAGCATTAAACACCTATAGCATTTGGCAAATTGCTTCACTTATTCAGGTTTTAAATTTAGTGTGAGTAACTCATACATATAAACATAAAAATATGTGGCATCAAGAAAGGAATATAATATACATAATTCTATATTTTTGTTTGGTATGTATTCTCACCATGATTCACAACTTATCAGAGAGAAAAATTTAAAATTCGATTCCTTTTATCATCACCAACGAGAAGAAATGTTTCGTTTCTCTGCTGTAAAGATGTCTGAAGGATAAGCGCTTGAAAATTTTCCGAGTTTATATTTTCAAATGATTCATGAATTTAACTCATTATCGATGAAAATCTTCCCAAGTGGATATCAGATGCTCAAATACATTACAATACCTTTGGCTACTGAGCACCTTGCTATGCACCAAGCTGACAGTCGAAGAGTTAGCACTTCTATTCAACAACTTGTGACTTCGAATCTCACCTTATTCGGTAGAATGTAGCAATATGGAATCTACTTTAAATACATTGAAGCGGCTTTATAACCCTTCATAAGGAAAAGTGACTGTTCAGCAACAAACAAACTTAACATACCCAGCTACCTACGAGGATTTGCCTTAAACGGCCATGAAATATATAATTTGAAGCCCAAATCAGTATGCAAAGGCCCTAGTTTGTATTTTCATTTTTGTAATAACATACTGAAAAAGCTTAAAAATTGCTGCACAAAGAAGTATGACATAAAATCTTTTTGGCAAGAATTATCTCTAATCATCATGGGTGTGAGAGTCATCATAAATAACCTGGTCATATTTGTGAGTTATGATCATTCTGCAATTACAGCTCAAAACAGAAAATTAAAACAAATGCCAGCCAGCAGCAATAGTCTGGTAGAGGAATTAATACTTCTTATCAGTATAAAACAAGACTAAAATTTTCATACCAGAATCTTCGAACGAGATAATTAGTATAGTTTCATTTTCAACTGAAATTATATTCACTATTAAAGTCAATTGTTTTTCATTGAAGCGATGGACATGGCTCATGTTTGTAACTTTGCTTCATTCTGGCTGATGAAACGTTTATTAGTTAAAGAACGCTATTCTAGTTGTAGGTTTCCCATTTTATTTTAGTTAATGCAATACAATAGTAGATGTATGGCTAAATTTCTACATTCTACATGAACATATTTGCTTGAAAATTTATTGGAAGTTTCTTGGTTTTCTCTCTTGTGATGCACAAATATGCCTTATTGCCTATAAGTAGTCCAATTGTAAGTAGTTTAAAAATAGCTTAAAAATTTCGAGATGCGATATCAAAATTTAAGATTAATGTTTTCATCATAATCCGGTAGTTTTTCTGAGTGGAAGAAGCTCTTGGATTCAATCTCAGTTATTTTTGAACAGCGAGAGAAGAAAAAACATGTATCAGAGTAGGCATTTATAAGTTTTCCGATTTTCAACTTTTCCACTATGGAATACATCTTACTGTCAATAACAAGGCCAATTAGGGAGTGTCCAAATTTCCTACAACATCACTGGGACGTTATATGATGCTATGCCAAAGCTTCAATGTTCACTGAGAACCAGAGGTAGAACTTTCCTTTTCTAGATGTTAAGTTTTGGTTTATGTATATCACGCCTTAATGAACAACAGAAAATGAATATTGTAATTCTTCTTTCTAAATGCATATCGTTCGAAGTATTTGTTTGGGGGTTTTTTGAGTTTTCGCCTTTGTGACACATGAATACCACCCACTATTTAAGAAATATCAACCTATAAATCAATACATGATGGATAATAACATGCTTTACATGAACTTCCATTTAATTGTCTATCAGGTAAATGATATCATATTTAAAATTATATTTGACTCCGAAAGAACTTTTCATGTGTAACGGGCTATATTCGTATAGTATAAGGAATGAAAACTTGAAAACTCCCAAACAACACCTGGAATTTTCCGTCATTTAAAATGCGTTTGTTCAATAGAGTCTTCTATCGAAACCTGGGAGATTTTGTTCTGGAGAGCGGGACTCTAACACTGAGCCAAGGGGAGCCTAAATTATTAGATTTGACAAAAGCAAAATGACCCATTTTCTTATAAATAAAAATAAAAAAAAATTTCTTGTCTTTTGGGACTTTATCTATTATTTTTACTAATATTTATCGTCTCTTGAAAGTATTTAACAATATTACCTTGGATATCATTAACATTATATATCTTTCTAAAAATGAGAAATGACAGAAAAGAATTTAATATTTTATTTTATAATAAATTTAAATAAAATAAAATTATTCGCATTTATTGCTGTTTCGCTTAGACTATTTTTTTAAAAAATGCAATTTCAATATTTATTTTCACGAAGAATATTGAAATCTATATACTTACTACCATTGAGATCATTCCAATGAAAATTTTCATGCACGAAAATCTCAAAAAGTTATTAACGTTTTCTCATTTTTAGATTTTTATTTTAAAAATAATTGCTTTTATGGAATTCCAGAAATAATTACTCCCCTGGAATTTGGGCTCAATTATTTGTTTCAGTATCCAGATGAGGATGTTTTCAAAATGCTTTCGTTTTATGTAATTCACATGCAAATATTTCCTAAAAGATAGACGGCTTTTTTTTATAATTTTTAAGTTCATTATTTTTTAATAACACTGACATAAATGCAAAGGAAAACACCATTTGCAAGTAATGAGATACTATATTTGTTATCCAAACTAAAGTTACTGTTGTATATTTCAAATAAAAATGCTATCAAAATCAACAAAATTTACTATTTATAAATATTTTATATAAGAATAAAAATATCTCGAGGGAAGACTTTTTTTTATTTACATATTTACGTCTCACAAAAACGGTATAAATATTACGTTTTCGATATATTTAGCTTTTTCAAAAACTTTTGTTTTAGGTAATCGGTAATTTGAATACATGTAGAAAATAATGTAACATCTATAAATTGTAAGACACTTGAATATTTTTTATTCCTAGTAAAAAAAAAATAATAATAAAATAAAAATAAAGTAAATATAAAAATAAAATTTTTTAAATTTCTACTAATTTTTTAGCCTATATTTTACAAATCAAGTGTTTATTATTCCAGCAATATTAATTAAAAGAAATTTTTTAATGCTGGTGTAAACAAGGCAAATCTTATGTTTCAAAAGAGATTGCTTACAAATATTGCAATTATTAATTTAGAATTCTCTAATTGAAGTTTTTAAAAATTTAAATAGCACTTGTCGATTTAAACTAGCCAAAACAGGGATGCTTTGTCATGTCTTTTTCATTTTATTTTTTCTGCTGTTCTATTGTCCATGTGTTAATGGCTTGATTCAATGGAAAACGGCTTCTGAAACCGATGTTTTGCTCCTTATACAAGAAAGCATTTTATTAACGAAATGAGCTTCGACACTATTCTCAGACATTCGATGGTGAACTTCGCCTTACTTGCTACTGTGGTGAAAATGTGCTTTGGGACCCTGCTTGGCGCATTTTCGAAAAGTCGCCAACTAACGCGTTTTTGCGTGTTGTCTCGCGAAGTTGAATGCTCCGAGACACTACGCAAAAACGGTATTTCTATGACGACGAAACCGAAATCCGTGTTTTTAACGAATTTCACCGTGACATAGTAACGAAAACAAAAACAATGTTTTTTCTTACGAATTATATAACAAAACATACACATGTAATTGTATAACCAAAAAGACAGGATTGACACAAGGAGTGCATTTAGGATGAAACAGTCAGGGTTCCACTCTTTGCGCATCTATCGCCCATTTGGCGAAAAAGGGGTACCCAAATCGCAGATTAACCGCTACCGCTTAAAGAATGCGATCTGAAAGCAGGCAGCAAATTCACCGTTTCAATATGATGTGAGGTTGATGAAACTTTACCTGACATTATGTACTCTTTAAACCAATGAGAATCGTAATAAAGTGCTTTACTCAGGATCTCAACTGTAAGGAAAGAAACCACTATTTGATGGTGTAAAAAAGATCCAAATTTAAATCGTTCATAATATTCGAATAAGAATATCTAAAGTACTAGTCCAGTATATGCACTCAATCGAACTGATGTACCAGTATAAAGCAGGATCACATACTCTGTTTTACGTCGTACATCAATTGTTGTAATCAAACCGGAAACGTTTCATAATGATGCATATAATCCTTCCACTTAGCTATAATTCCTGAAAACGCTGTGTAGGATAAATCTATAGATGTTTTCTTATTGCTTCCAATAAAGCAATATTCCGCAGTGTTAATGCCATATTTTTATAATACTGTAAATGCAAATCAACAAAAGTAAATTACTTTCAAATGAAACACAAATTGTCTTATTTGAAAGAATTCACGCATTTACTTAAATTTTTATTTAATGACTTACTTCTCTCTGGCCAAGAACGCAATATTCTACATAAATTTGCATTACAAGAAGATAACATTCTATTAAGTGAATGCTTGTTAATGTAAAAAAAATGTAATTGTAATTGTTAATGTAAAAAAAAGGATATTAGCAATACTTATAAAATGCCGAAATGCTTAAATAAAGAAATCGCGCAGCAGCTCTTCATTATAGCGGCATAATGTATGATAATCTGAAACTACCACATCAACTTCAATCGGTATTGTACGGACGTTATTTTGTGTAAAAAACGTTCGAACCAGCATGTTGCCAAATTTTCTCAACAATCAAAATAGTCTGTTTAGTGACTTATCATACTGCGCCGCTTTTATAGTTAATGGACTGTAGCATTGTATTAAGCTTCCGTAGAAAGCTATACTTGTGCACAATTTTTTATTTTTATTATTTTTATTTTTTATTATTTTTTTTTCAGAATAATATAGTTTCAATAAACATTATGTTTATACTTTTCTTATTGGTGTAGCAGTTTTAATTGCATAGTTTCATGTTTTTCCTAATTTACATAAATAGTTATATTTTTGTAAAATTATTTTAAATTTTGGTTTTAAAGCAAAATTTAAAATAATTTTACAAATACTTTCAATAGTTACTACTCACAAAAATTTGAAAACATTTAATTAAAAGTTGACATTAAATAACATTATTATTACACTTGTTTTTAAATTTGAAGAACCGTTACTTTCCTGTTTATAATCTACCAATTATGTGTTAAAAAAATTTGGAATTTCACTATGCGACATACGCCACCCCGAATTATCATATAAAAATATTCTATGTTACAGAGGCTTATAGAGCAAAGTTTTGAAAGAAATACCATTTATGTTTCAAAAATAAGTAATAGATGACGCCACAACTTTCCTAATTTATTTCATCTACAATTATTTTTGTCCATTTACGTTCAAGAACGAATTCGATTATTTGGAAAAATATTACAGTTGCTATTGACTATTATCATCTATCATTTTATTATGATCTCACCAGACTTGCTGCATTCTGAAAATATTCAATTTCATATATCGTCATGTAGAAGCGAAAGCATATACGTTGCACATCATATTTTAAATTTAAAGCGCATAGCGAAGGCAAATAAAAAAATGGTGACAACTATGTTACTGCAGTGGTCGGCAAAGTGCAGCTCTAGAGCCGTATGTGACTCTTTGTCTGCTTAAGTGTGGCTCCGGCACAAGTATCCACGGAATGCATGAAAATATATTTTTTAAAAGAAAAAAAATTATTAAGAAAAAATTGCATTTTATTTTGATAAATTAAAGTTCTACTATATCGAGTACATGTATAACTTTTTGTCTAACTTAAAAAATGGATAGGTAATTAAAATTTTATAGTTTTTCTAAAAATCTGTAACGTACATGGAGTTTCATTTTATTGGTTTTCGTAAACGTAAACACAACCATGTGCACTACCGGCTGAAATTGTTTGTATATTTTTGGCTTACTCCCGTCTGGTATAAAGGTACCACAAGCATGCGCTCTCATACTTTTTCTTAAGTAGTGGGGAAGTGGGTACAAATTGGCATCACAGAACAGCAGTAGCAATGCGAATAGTTTTGAATTATCTACCGTGTCTGCTGCTGTGTTCTGTCTTATTAAAAAATTGTTGTATTTTTCAATCTAGCTGCACAACTTACAGATATTTTTATACAATTTTATTACACCGGTTATATATGTTTGTGATTCCAGTACAAAATTTGTAATCGAATTTTGATAACTTCTATTTGTCCAAATGTTGGAATTTTTTTTCCCTCCATTTTTAAACATATTAAAAGTTTTGTTATTCTGATGATGAAAAAAAAATTTTTTTTTCTTTTTAGTGCAGTTACATACATGAATAAAACTGTATTTTTTAAAAAGATTTTTTTTTAATTTTTATTTTCATCAATTTAATAATGATAATAATTTTGTGCTGATGGCTTTAGGAAAAAATATATTTGGAATATTTTTTATAGATACCCCAATTAATATGACTACAAAAAAAAGCAAAGAAAAACGAAAGATGAAAACCACGAATTTAAAGTTGAGTGGACCAGGAATTTTGCGTTTATTTAAAACTTGAATGGGCTTTTCCGACATGTCTTATTTATAAGGATAAATTCACGCAAAACAAGTTGTCGGCACTTTACGAGAAAGCACGCGTCATTCAGCACTAAATATCTTCCCGGTGATGCAAGGAAGTGAGGAACTTCAGAAGAGTCAACAGTCCTCAACTTCTGTGTTCAATAACTGGATGCGATTTTTCAGCAATATTGATATGGCAAATTTTGTTTTTAGCCAAGAGATTGCTAAGAGAAGAAAACGACGAATACATAAAAAATAGTTTTATAAATGTATCCGAAGAGCTATTTTGGGATTTTAAGAACGAAGCAGATATTCTGAAAAGAATTTAAAAGTTACCATTGTCTGCCAAAACCATTAAAGGTAGAAGAATTAAAATGTGTTCGAATATAACCACCCAGCATATCGAAGATCTGAAATTGGTTCCGGCTTTATCAATAGCAGTTGACGAGTCTTGTGACATAAATGACACAGCGCAAGTTCCACTTTTGTAAGATTTATGTCTCATTTAGGCCCTAAAGAAGAGCTCTTTGGATTATCGCCACTCAAAGGTCAGACGCGTGGAGAAGATGTCGCAAATACTCTAAATAAGTGTATGGATATAAACATGATATTCGCCTCGATAAAATTGAGATGATTTCAACAGGTGGGGCCAAAAGTATGACTGGCGTAAGAAAAGAGTGTTGCTATTTTGAAAGAAAAAATTAATCACGCGATATTTGTTTATCATTGTATCATTCACCAAGAAGCGCTTTGTGCGTAAACAACACCGGATGAAATTTGTAAAGTTATGGAATTAGTGATTACCATTGTCAACTCCATTTTAGCTTAATTATCGATAATTCAAGAAGTTTTTATCTGAAATGGAGAGTGAGTACGATGATCTACTACTTCATAACAAGGTACATTGGTTATGAAGAGGGAACGTTTTAAAATGTTTCGCGTCCCTTATTACAGAAATTAAGGCATTTCTCCTTGTGAAGGACGTTCACTGTCTAGAACTAACAGAAGATCAGTAGATCCAAAACTTTTATTTCATGGTAGATGTTACATCTCATTTAAATCAGCTTAATCTTAAACTACAAAGGAAAGGAAACGTAATTTTTTGGATGTTAGAAGAAGTAATGAAATTCGAAAACAAATAATCCATTTTCGCTCAGAGTTTTGAAATGGAAACAATGTTTCTCTTTCCGAGCCTACTGAAACATAGCAAAAAGAATAATGCCTCTATTGATAAACAACTTTTCAAAAACAATAGCTTTAAATATGAGGTAAACATTTCTCTATGCAGGTTTCAGGAATTTAAATACAGCAGAGCAACTTTAGCATTAGTCAAAAATCATCTTAATGCTACGATAACTATTAATGCTATTGAAATTTTCTCCTTTTGAAATTGACATTGGCATCACTGAAATACAATTGCTGGATTTAAAAACAAGGAGATATAGTGCTCGAAATTCGAACGTCTTTGTATTGAATTGGAAATATTCGAGAAGAAAAATGTGACCTTAGTTTATGACACAAGTGGTCTGCTTTGAGTGACCTGGAGAAGGAAGACATTATCATTTTCAAAGCTTGGAATATTATTCCTGACTCTTACGATCAATTCATAAAGCTCATGTTTGCTGTTCTTTCCCTTTTCGGTTCTACATATATATGCGAAAAATCTTTTTCAAGTATGATGAATAATCTTTTACAAGCATTATCAAGAGTAAACTGAGAAGTCATCTTATTGATAAGAACTTGGAATCATGCCTAAAATTAAAAACAACGACATACAAACTTGACTTACGCAAACCTTCCAAGGAGATGAAAGCACATTGTTCGCATAAATATGAAATTTGTTGTTGTTGTTACTAATGACACTTGGACAAGCCAAGATCGCTATGCCTCGGCTATGCGAATTTAAGTCAATTGTGGGCGTCTTTCATTTAATCATAGCACCATGAATGTGAAAGTACGCCTTTTGCTCTTCAAATCCTCCGATAGATGGCAGCACCAGAGGATCTACTTTCTTAATTTCGGCATTGATCTGAATGGGGAGTAAATATCTCCAGACCATTGCGCCCATGGTAACTGCTCAACGATCGCCCACAGGACTTTCGATTCCACAGATATAATGAGCACGTATATCGCATGTACTCGGTGGGTCTTCGGCGGCATGGGGAATCGAACAACACTCTTCCGGATGGAAGGCCGATACCTTAACCACAAGGCTACCATGGCCACAATATGAAATTTAGTTTTATTAGTATACTACTTATTTAATGTGATAAAAGTATATTTATAAGAAGCAGATTTGGCTCCTAATTTTTTTTAAAAAAAATTGTTGAAACGTTCATATTTGGCTCTTTGGCTTATAAGTTTTCCGACCACTGTGTCATAGTAAGGGAAGAAACAAATCATACGCATTTATAAAAGAAAAAATGTATCCAACGTGAAATTCGAAACAAATTTCTTTAATTTAATTTTATTAATTAATTTAATTTATTATTAAACAAATATATTTTATATTTAAATATATTTAACCTAGTTTAAAAAGTTATTAAAAATTAAAAATCGAAAAGATTTACTAAAATTTTCGCGACATAATTGTCACT
The DNA here is from genome assembly GCA_030067965.1 of Latrodectus elegans. NCBI lineage: Eukaryota > Metazoa > Arthropoda > Arachnida > Araneae > Theridiidae > Latrodectus > Latrodectus elegans. The sequence goes on along the minus strand of CM057822.1, from coordinate 9,773,172 downwards.
CTTGATCAATCTGGTGTTTTCGTCTCAGTTTATTGCAATTTTCATTGACTTGAATCCAAATAGAATGCAGTCAGATAATTTTATAACTGTTTTTACAGTACAATTTCTTTTTTTAATCACATTGTATAATTTTTATTTTATGTGACGACACACATCATCAGCAGTACATATATTTTCCAATGTTCAAAAAACATTTATCGTGGATTATACGCCGCTAACAGTTTTATGCTTGAAAATACAGTATTTCAGATGACCAGTTTTATTTATTTGGTTTTATATTTTTTATGAGAATATTTAAGTGTTTATTTCATAAATTGGAACAATTTATTTTAAAATGTGGTACTTAAAATAATTTCGAAAAATTTAATTTATAAATTACATTAAAACGTTTCTTTGATTTGCTCAATTAATATCAATTATTTAGGAGAACCAGTCACCTCTTTTAGTAAATTAGCAAAATATATATATATATATATATATATATATATATATATATATATATATATATATATATATATATATATATATATATATATATATATATATATATATATATATATATATGTATATATATATATATATATATATATATATATATATATATATATATATATATATATATATATATATATATATGTATATATATATATATATATATATGTATATATATATATATATATATATATATATATATATATATATATATATATATATATATATATATATATATATATATATATATATATATATATACAGTTTCTAGCTAATAGGTTAAAATTTTTAGTAAATTTATATTACCAGACTTTAATGTAAATATTTAATACACGTTAATTCGAAGTAACGTTTCATAATAAATAACAAAATTTAAATTTAATTATTTATTATGATATTTATTTTTTATAACATTCTTTGCTTCATGAGAAATTAATATAACAAATTATTTTTCTTATATATCCTCAGTATTTTCCCCTAAGAAATCTATTCTTCTCCATTAATTTATGAAAAGCAATATCTGTTTAGAAATAAAAATCCTAACATAAATCTTTTGTAGAACAACATATATCATTTTCTTTGGCCTTTGATAGAGAAGGAAAACTTTCTTCACTAAGGCTCAATAAGATTAGCGGCTTTTACTAAAGATCTCTTTCTTTAGGGGAGATGCAATTAATTGGATACACTGAGGATGGAAAAACTCATCCTCACCAATAAGATTACTGAGCAATTTACTACCAATCATTTTAACGCTCATCAAACAACCATTGATTGCAGAACAATATATTAAAATATCTTATTTTGCGGAAGCACTGAATTACTCCTTGTTATTTGACGTATTTTTCTTCTCGTTTTTAATTTTTATCCAAGCAAAAAGCATATAATTTGGAAAATTATGAACTCGAAAATACATACTTATATATATATATATATATATATATATATATATATATATATATATATATATATATATATATATATATATATATATATATATATATATATATATATATATATATATATATATATGGATATATATATATATATATATATATATATATATATGGATATATATATATATATATATATATATATATATATATATATATATATATATATATATATATATATATATATATATAAATGTGTAAACTTACTATGTGTACATTTGTGACACTATATGGATTTAATAAAATATATATATATATATATATATATATATATATATATATATATATATATATATATATATATATATATATATATATATATATATATATATATATATATATATATATATATATAAATTTGTATAGACAAATGTAAGGCCTCTTTCACACTAGACGACTAATATCGTATGATAAGAAGTTGTTTCATGGTTTCATGTGTTACCTTGAGAAGTTTTTAAAAAAACCACACAATAGACTGCTCTCTTTCACACCGAGAAAAGATATTTTATAGGGGACTAGTCTATTGTATGGTTTTTTAATAACTTCTCACAATAAAATATTGGATGACTTCTTATCGTAAGATAATAGTTATCTAGTGTGAAAGAGGCCTAATACTCGTCATAGTTTTGTTATAGATTCTCAGTCATCAGCGTGAAAGGAGTCTTACATTCGGTTCGATTCCAGTATTTGCTGAATAATAATGAGATATAAGTGTGGCTTTTGTGCTTTCAATACGTATTTTATCTATCCACTGTTTTCTTAAATTTTTAATTTTTCCAAAATTTACGACAAGAAATTCAGACATAATTAAGTTTATAAAACTATAGGTTTATTCTCACAAATAAAGTAAAATTTTATTTTTATGGGCTATATTAAACTATCAAATATGTATCTCCTAATAAGTACTCTTTATCTAAATTTACCAATGGAAATATCAGACTGATCATCAAATATTCGGTGCAGAATTTCATATATATTTGAAGAATAAATTTTCTTATTTTTGTCCATCTCGTTTCCTATTTTCAAGCAATTCAATGTAAATTGTAACATGTGCTAACAATTACCACATTATACCAACTAATTAATGAGAAATAATAAAAATTATATCAACCGGAATCCATTTCCGAAGCCATTTCTCTCTCTGGAAAAAAATATGCAAACTCTCACGTCTACATACACAAGAATTAGAAGGACTTAATTAAGGACGCTGAAGAGGCGGTAATATTAATGGCGATGAGATTCGGTGCAGAATTTTATATATATTAGAAGAAAATGTAATCAGAAATCTTAACAATCTTCTTCAAGACTCATTTTTAATAACTTTTTGTTTCATCATAAATTAATAGGTTATTATGATTATTTTGAAATACGAGTTTTTTTATTCATTTCACGCATTGTAAGGGCATAAAAATTAATCAGAAATGCTTGTTTCCCAAAAAGTAATTAGTTTTTTAAGGTAAAACTTAATATTTCTCAAAAATTTTATTTAGATTTTTTTCTTATGAATAAAAATGTGTTTTTAATATGTTAAGCTCTACTGAATATTAAAACACTTAAAAATTGAAATTAAATGAATTTTGATTTTTTAAATGAAGATAGAACTTCGGTATTTGTTTTGAAAAAGGGCTCATTAAAATCACAATATTAATTTTCGTGGTCACTCGTCTTAAATGATGACAAAATATTAAATCTCAATTTAAATGAACAGTTCCAGTACAATAACTTGTAAACTTACCATGTGCACATTTGAGACACTATATGGATTTTAATAAAATAGAATTACATAATGTAAATATATAATTAAAATAACTATCATTTATATAGGTCTTTTTTTAATATAAATAGGATTATATAAGGTAACCTGTCTTGTTTTTTATTGAATGAGAAAATTATATTTGAAAAATCCATCACATGAAAAAATTCTAAGCAAAAATTTTAAGCAAAAATTTTTTTAATCAAAATCCATCTTGATATTATTTATAATGAATTGAACTAGTTCAATATCTTTCACTTTATTATTATTAATTCAATAACATCTTTTATTGGACGTAACAATAGATAATTTAAATTTTATCCTACTCTTATTCAAAAGAATTAATCATGATTATTTTTCTTATGTAATAAATATAGAAAAATTATGCTAAACGCAATTTGTATTTTCTAAGAAACTGTTTTAAACATAAAATTGGTCTGTTCATTTCAGTGTCAGTCCAGATACCAATGCTAAAAAAAGTAAAGAAAAAGAAATTTTTTTAATTCGTTCGTTTTATAATCTTATGACTTATTAATTTGATTATTAAAATGCATATGCAGTTTTTAAGGACAGATCCTAAGACGAAATAAGTTTCATGATGTTAAAATAAAATATTCATCATTTTGCTTGGATAATTGGAAATAATATTTAAGAAAATATTTGACGGTCGAAAGTGATTAAATATTTATTGATTATGCTCAATAAGTAAAGATTTTTGTTTTAAAAAATCACAGATTTCAAACTTATTTACAATTAATCATGACTTTTTGTGACAAAATAGTTTTCATTAAACACATTAATGTGAAATTTTTACTGTTTAAGAAAAGTTTAATTACGTCAAACTCAAATAAAACTGGTGCTCCTTTAAAAACATTGCACTTGATAGAATCTAAATGACATTAACAATTAATTAGAAATTTCTTTAGCAATAAATTTTGAGGAAAAAAATTTGTTTTTATTATAAAGCTTATATGTAAAAAAAAAATAAAATGGAAAAGTGATTATTGATAATGGTTTCTGATATTATTACTTAAGACATAAAATATAGTACTGCATCAAAAAATTGAAACGAAAAAGATATTTTAATGAATTATAATTAGCAAAGTTAATTATTATACTACTTGCTTAAAAATGTCAACATTCTAAATACCAACACTCATTTCAAAATTTAAATAAAATTATGTGGCTTATTCATCTATGCTAGTTTAATAAATAAAAAATATTAAATAAATTTAAAATGATAACGTTGAAAAAATGTTTTCCATTTATGAAGTATTAGTGTTTAAGAATGTATTCGGTTGTTTTACATTCAGGGCTATAATACTATTTGATGCAATTATAAAGGAGCATTTAAATATTATGTCAGTGTATTCTGATTAAATTTTATGCCTCTTCATTCCTAATTAATTAACTTTTGACATCCTTAACAATTACGCAAAACGCAAATTATATTATATAATTTTTTTTTTAATAAAAATGTAGTATAATTTACTAGTATTTATTTTGTAACAAAAAAAAAATACTTTACATTAATTGCTTTGTTATATTAATTTATGATTTCCTTAAGTTATTAATTATATATTTTGAAAATTTATGTTTATTTGTTTTATCAAACATTAATTTAAAAAAAAATGATTTTTAATTAGTATACTTAAAAGCAATTAATTTCGTATTATTCTGATCGATTTGAGATACGAAAAGTCCAATAATAGAAATCGGAACTAAACATTAATATTCTTATATGATACATCTAAATTTAAACATTCGAGGATGTTTTGTCACGTCTTTTTGAATTTTATTTTTCTGCTGTTCTAGTGTCCATATGTTGATAGCTTGAATCAATGGGGAACGGCTTCTCAAACCTATGTTTTGCTCCTTAAAATCGTAATATTAATAAAAGGAACTTCGACACTATTCTCAGAGGTTTGATGGTGAACTTTGACTGGTTTGCTGCTGCTCGAAGAATGTGATATGGGAGCAGCCAGCAAATTCGAAAAAAGTCGGATTTACAGCGCCATCTCAATACGATGTGACAAATGAAACGTTATCTGACGTCATGGATATTTTAAACCAATGAGAATTGTAAAAAAGTGGCGTACTCAGGATCTCAATTGTAACGAAAGAAACAACCACTTTATGGTTAAAAAAAAAAAAAAAAAAATGCAGGAATGCGAAGACATTTTTTAATTATTCAACTAATTCTAAAAATGAACAAAGTAAATTTATAAATTATAAGAAATATTTGAAAATAGCTTTCCTTATAATTTCCTAGAAGTGCTCACTTCAGTCTTATGTATTGAAGAATGTTTGCTGTTACTTATGTTTGCAAAGAAATATGAAGAAAGTTTTGATGCAAAATGTTTGCTTTGTCTCTGTATGTCTGAGTACAAACAAACGCTCGTAATTTTAAATCAAGGCAAAATGATTACATCCACACCCGAGCTGGCACTTTTCGATTCGCCACATCAGTGGGGGAAAATTGGATGCTATGGAACCTTTAATAAGTCGTAACCTCTTCCAATACAATTCTTTTCATCCGAATCTGGTATCAGACGGTTCAAACTTACATCCATATAAGGAGAATATTAGTCAGTGGTCAATCCCGTTGCTTTCCTCACTCACTGGATTGCTGAAAATTCGTAGGTTCAGGTAGGAGTCTGCGCTAATCCGTGATGACCAAAAACTTTCCTCTGCTGTGGCCTGGTGAGCGCTGGCTCAAATTTGACCACATCAGCTGACTGTGATACAAAATTAAGAGGCGTTTAATGATGGCCGAGTATTCCCAACCAGTTAAAATGCAGTCCAGGATTTGCCTGCACCAGATCTTATTAAAAACATGCATGCTTAGTTTATTGTTATAATGTTCTTAAGCCCTCTACCTAATTTGTATTGTCAGAATGCAACCACACTCACTTGTTATTTGTGCGGTATAATACCGAAGAAATAACAAGTGGCGAATTATAACATCATGTGTCGAAGTTACTCTACAGTCACATGTTACACTTCTGCACCATACTACTACTACAATACTCTGCAAATTTTGCGTACAACATGTATCTGCTATAAGCATGGTTATCAAGTCAATAATTTTATTTTTGTTACTTTAAAATGTAAAGATTCGTCCAATTCACTGGCCATACTGACATCGTAAATTACAATTCATCAAATATTTTACGCATTTTTACGATTGTGACATTCTTTCTTTGTGAACTAAAATGCTAACTCGTGTAATAAGAATACTTATAAAAGGTTTTTAAATATAATAAAATTATTTTCGTAAATGTAAGCAGTATTTAAAAATAATAAATAATTTATCTTCATATTAGCTGTTTTATTATTTATCAAGGAATTGGGAATTGCTTTTCATTCGTTAAACCATTTTTAAATTTTATCTAAATAATAAAATGCGAATAATATATATATATATATATATATATATATATATATATATATATATATATATATATATATATATATATATATATATATATATATATATATATATATATATATATATAATGCAAAAATATTGTGTTTGTGAGTTTCCCATTTTACCAAATACAAAGTATTCAAAAGAATGACATATCAGACTTACGCTTTGTGGGAAGTTGGCGCATTTTCTAGGATTTTTCAATTTCCGGTTGAAAATCTTGTCCGATTCGTCTTACCCCAATACTTATGGAATAAATATCTGGTATAATAACTCTGTGATCATTTGTATTCAATATACTAAAATAATTACAATTATTTCAAACAATGCGTTATGAACTTATTTTTTAAAAATAACAGCATTTAACATTTCAGTTCAATAACAACACAGCAATAACAGCAAATAACATAAGAAGGCAGGAGCTAATGAAAAAAAGAGGGAGGTATTTCATACCTCAACTTTAGTAACCAATAAACGCTCTCACGAGATCACCAATAGGAAGTTACCCTTGCGACCTTGACCTCTTGACGAATCGTTGCAAATCTGAACTTTCCAATTTCTCTGCTAGTGGATTGTTCATAAAGAAAGGAGTGGCAAACTTATTCTAAGGTTGGAGTTGGGCATTCAAAATAGTCTTTATTATAAACGCGTAATGGCTGAAAGATTTTCGATCTATAATCACCTACTTTTGGCATTCTATTAAACAAATTCCATGTATGTCACATTTAGAGGATTTCTTTGTTTGGTTCATGGCGGAACCTACATGTTTTGCACAAGAGGGTTAAATAGACTGGCACCTACATTTTAAAGGGGATTCTGGACCATTACAAATATCCATGAACCAGGTGGGATTGGAACCCACGAACAACTGAACCAAAGGCAACAGCGATAACCATTCACCTGCCAGCTTTTTAGTGTTTAACAGGATGAAAAGAAAAAGATGCGAAAGTAATAATTGCTGCAAAAGAAAAACTGTAATGTAGCTCAAAATAATTTTTACATTGGATTTTTTAATCATAGAAAAAATATTTTTAATTTTGTATAGAATGTATATGGATTTAGTTAATACATATTTTATCCATTTATTTAGAAAACAAGTAAAAATTGCTTAAAAATCTAAACAAAATTAACTTTAAGTTTTACTGTTACGATTTTTATTTATATACTTTATTTTTTATTTAATTATATTTTTTAAAGTATATTTTAAACAAATTAATCATTATGAGAATTTTTCAACACATGTATGTGTTCTCAGTTTTTTTTTTTTTTTTTTTTACATTTATTTAATTTTTAGTTTTGAAACAGAAATTTTAACTTTGAACGTATTTTAACAATTTTTTATTTATAACACGAAAATTTTTTTTTTTAAAAAAATCTTTGCCGTCTAGAATATTCAGATTTAGCAATATTAAATCTATGGATCCAAAATATCAAGTTTTGAAAATTATTATAAATCTATTAAGTTAAGAGAAAACGAAATCAAAACTTAAACATGAAAATATTAGAAAAAATGCTTGTGATTTGCAAATTCGTGTTATTAAAAATTATCAGCGAGTTTAAAATTATTTTATTAAAATCCTTTAAGGTTCAAGGATTATTATTTTCGGTAAAATACAAAATTAAAGGAGAAATTATTTTTCATTCTTCATAGAAATTTAAATTGAAAAATTATAATTTTTTCTTGGTTTACATATAAAAATTTGGCAAAATGAATTTATTTGATTTTTAAACATCAAAAATAATCATACATTTAATTAATTACATATTTTTTTGTACAAATAAGTAATTTTGAAGTGGAATTATTTTGCTAAACATATGCAAATAAAGTAGAGGAAACTAATTATATAAAGTGAAGAAATCATACTCTAAAAAGTCATGTGTAAATAAGAATTAATTAATTTAAGTAATTAAGTTTTTAATGAATGAAATTGTAGTGGGGGCTTTTGAGGTTAATTAACGTAGCTAAAAAATATACGTAAGAAAAATGACTTAATTTTAAGGAGCAATAATTTTCAGAAATAAAGAGGGCGTATTCTCGTTTTGCTGTAGCATATTCCCAGTTTGATTTTGGCTAGCGAAGTGGAAAATTAATTACTTCCATTTGCACATTCAAGTATTTTCTCTAGGAGTAAAATGGAGAATTTTCTAATGAATAAAAATGGAAAATATTCTTCCAAAAATATTAAGTATATTTAACTTTTTATTTTGCTTAATATCATTTGTAATTAAATTTAACATTAATTTCTTTCTACCTAGAAAAAGTTTAGGATTTCATTAATATTGTTATTTCGAAACAAAATAACATTTTTTATGGATGAAAGTATTTCAAAAAACCTAAAAAGTCATATTTAAAAATTTAATTGAAATTCATGTCATTATTTGGCCATTATGAATAATAATAGGAAATTTATTTTTAAATACTATAAACTAACTGCTATTTTGATTTACTCTTACAGTTTTCAATTAATTTATGAATTTGTTATACTTGCATAGTTTTATACAATACTATTAATCTAAAAGAGAAATTATTTTTTACATATAATAATACTTTATATGAATATAAAATGTACTTTGTTTAAACTGAATCGGCATTTATTTTGTTAAAGAAGTAATTATAAAACACTAATTGTGAAATGTATTCTAATTAATAGTTAGAATTGGGAATATGTTATGTAAATTACTAGGGATGTCACTAGAATTATTCCTATATAAAGTATGATTTAAATCATGTGAGGAATTGACTGTTCATATTATCAACATAATTATTATTCCAACTTTCAAAATAATTTGTATTATGATGCATGGTTTTCATACATTATGTTATGAAGCATTTGCTGACAAAACATCGATCAGCAAAATATCATTCACCAATTTTTATAAGAAATTTTAATGTTTAACGTGTATAAAAATGTATTTTATGTAAGAAAACTTATAGTTTTTAAGACTTTATAGTAATGATACTCTTTTTTTAACGCATTGTTTATTTTATAAGCATTTTGTATGTGCCAATTATATTTTACATTTGAAATAATTAAATTAATTGCATAATAGTAATACAAATTATTAATAACAAAATAATTTTTTGCATTTTTACATAGAAAAAAATGTTCTTATTTAAAAGCCAATTTTTAAAAAGCTGGTAAATTTTCAAGTAGACTAAAAGATAAAGTTGTAAATTAAAATTTTAACATATTTATTTAAGTTTATATAGAAATATTCACACATTAAGAAAATATATATCTAAAGTTTATACTGTAAAAAAATGCTATATATCTTTACAATTGAAAGAATAGTTTTTCGAAAAATAATAATAATAATTAATTTAAATTGGATGACAAAGTAAATTATGTAAGTAACTTTTAAATGAAAAATTTAATCTAATTTAAAACTATAGGAATATTTAAAATATACTTTGAAAATTTTAAAAATTCATAGTGCTTTTGATTATAAATGAAATAATCATTGCTTAAATAAAAAAATAAATAATTTTGCTTTGAATATGCTGTTAATTGCATAATTTTATGTTTTAAATAAAAGATTTGTTTAATTTATGCTTTAGAGATAAGCATATTTAGAATATCCTATATAGACAATCTTAAAAATTGTGCCTTTCTTTAAAAAATGGAGTGATGATTTCCTTCTTATAAATAAATTTAAATTAAATCACAATTAAATTGGATAACTCTCTAGATATTAAATCAATCTTTATTGTGTCTTTTTTTAAAGCATCACAGAAATTTATTTAGGGCCTACCTACTATATAAATTTGTAAAAAATAAAACATTTCTTTAAAAATGAAATAATTTCTTAAAAACAAATGATGTTTTTGAAAAATAAAATTTCTCAAAAATATTATTATATTGGTATTATTTTTATCATATTATTATATTGGTATCTAATTCAAATTAAACAAATAATGTTTAATTTAAATTACATAGCAATATATATTCTATAACTATGCATATAATGTTTAAAATAAGATATTAATGTATTTATCTAAACCTATAATATATATATATATATAGAGAGAGAGATAATATATATATATATATATATATATATTTCAATTAATATATGATATTATACTGTTAATTTCACTATTGTCAGATAGTGAAAAGAAAATGAAAAGAGCTATTGGAAGAAGAAAAGGGAATCCTATGTGTTGGATAGTGTTTAGTAAATATCCCTTTCTCTTTAGCACCCTTCGATATTCCTAGTCCAATATTTACCTCACGTCACTGTTCAGGTCAGCTGAAGTTTCCCTCCTCGGCGGGGAAAAAGAAAGAATAATCCCCAGGCTATGCCATCACATAGGGAATATTGCGATGTGTCGCTGCACCAGCTGCTTCCTCCTCACAGCTTCTCCAGTTGTATTTCTAATGTCTTCTTAATGCGGTGATCCAAGTTGTTTCCGGTAACACATGGGCTGATTCCATTTTGAGGTACTGTAATTAGAGTGGGTGCTACAGCCCCTCCCCCTCCTGCTCTCCGGAAGTTAGTTCTCGCTCTTGAAGTTTCAGCGAAGAAATTCTACGAAAGGAATGAAAACTTTGGCCTCGGATTAACTTTGAAAAATTCCGAAAAAGAGTATTTTGGTGGATTGAATTCCATCTCTTTTAGTTGAAATAACAGAAATATATTTGCAATAAAAGCTTTTAATGTTGACAACGGAAATATGGTTTGGTATATGTTTACTTTTACTGGTATAGACTTTAATAATTATATTTTTTATTAGTTCTCAGCTGTAATAAATACATTCAACGAGTTAAAAACAAACAGTGAGCTTAAAGTTATCCCTTGTAAAATGTGTACACAACATGTTTAGGAATTGTATGTGTGTAAATATTTCTGGACATCACATAATATTCAGCCTAACGGCCGATGATCATTATAAGTCATTTTAGCAAGCACCTTTTAGAATAACTTAAAGATAGCGAGCAGTATTCTTTTGTCTCAAGCCAGAAATCTTCCAAGCACCCATCCCGAAAGATGTGTTTTAGAAGATAGAATTATTACATCTATCGTTTTTCAGTAGTGGCTGGGATCGAGCCGGAGACTTTAGGCTCTGTAGAAAGATACCCTATTACTAAATCATAGTGTGAATGAGTACTTTTTACAATTACACCATACAAGTATAAGATTGCAACGGACTGAAACTTAGGATTAATAGGTTTAGAATATTTGCTTATCATTAAATGTATCATAATTGTAAATCATGGTAAGTCATATCTGAGTTGGCACCCTCTTCTCCTCACCACACTAGTGGAAAAATTTTGGGTTTCACATTACGTTAATAATATATTTGGAAATGATTGGTCATTTTCCAAATGTATTATTAACGTAATGTGCTGCTAGACCTCCGTTGGGGAAAATCGAATCCTATGTTAATCCTATGGATAATATTTTAACGTTTCACAAGTGCTATTTTCATGATAGAAACTTCCGGTCCGTTGCAAATTACAAAAAACAGAGTACTGTCACTTCGACGTCCATTTTCAGCGTTTAAAATTTTTTCAAATAGTTTTAAAATGTCAAAATATCTCCATCCGAGTAAATTTTAACCCAATACTAATTTCATTGAGGTTGTACAAAATTTGGTTTAAAGATATTTCATTTTTTTCTCCGTACAGTTACAAAATGAACATTTTTTTAAGCAAAAAATATTTTTGATTGCATTAATATTTCGATACGAATTTTGATTACAAATCAAACTCATTCTTATTTCTGAAAATCCACCTCTGTACACAACGCCACCGATGAAACTGGAAAATTGTTAACGCCAAACTTGGCTGATTTTTCTACTTCACTTCGGTAACCTAAAGAAGGAGGAATTTCTGAGAAAAACTTCTCCCCATATAATTCCCGCTGTTTTACCATGTGGTTGGCAAACACTTCCGAATCAAGCAAGACGAATTAGCTTTTCTCATTCATGAAATAGAAAAGGCATCTGTAAATAATGCATGTTATATTTCTGTTTATTAGCGTTGGAAAAGTAGCTATGATATGTACTTTTAAATCAACTTTGATTATTTTCATAAATAAATTTTAAAAATGAAATATTATAAACTGTTTTGTGTTACCTTGTTCAATAATATTATATACTACGATTTTGAAATAAGACTACCTATGTATTAAAAATTTAATGAACTTAATATAAAAAAATGCATTTTACAATAGACACACACATATATATGTGTATATATATATATATATGTATATATATATATATATATATATATATATATATATATATATATATATATATATATATATATATATATATATATATATATATATATATATATATATATATATATATATATATTTATTTATATATATATATATATATATATATATATATATATATATATATATATATATATATATATATATTTCGTATAAAATAAAATATCTAATAATAAGAACGAAATGTTTATTAGAATAATATTGAGACAAATATTTTAATTTGATTTTTAATCATTTTCTAAATTTATTGAGTTTTTACCTCTACAAACATTTGGAAAATTTAATTTTATTTTCAACTTATTTCACGAAAAAAAAAATACACTATAAGTTATGATTAATAAGCATACGATACCAGCATATTAAAATATTGCGCCTGATAAGAAATTAAACACTTTAAATTTAAAAAATTATAAATATTTTTGAAAAAAAATTGGGTTTGTAGTAAAACTTAGCGGAAAAACATAAAAGCATTTCAATAACCAAACGAACAATAACAATATATTACAACACACCATAATACAGATGACATCAATGCTCTTAGGCGAATCATTATATGCTCACGAAATTTATTTGAGAAGAATATTGTCCTACGAAACGCAAATGACATTATTTTTTACAAAAAAAGAATAAAAGTAATAAAATATCAAAAGAATGAATAAATATCCTTTAGCACTTAAGCGATATAAAATATGTAACTGAAGTTATATTATTGATGTTCGAGAAGAAATGCTTGAGAGAGAATATCAGGAAGGAAATTGAGAATCAATTAGATATGTTCAAGGTGACTAGTCTAGAAATAGTGTGATTGAAGGACTTTCTTTTTCTGTATGGCTACAACAATAATTAAATCATAAATCACCTTGTTGTCACTAAGATGGGATACGCAGTACAATACCGTCTCCAAACAGCTTTCGAATACAGCCATTCCAAACTATTCAACCGCAAGATTCTGTTGAACATATTATTCACCTTGACGTATTTCTCAATTGATGTTGAATGCTGTTTTCCGAAAATTCAAATTTCTTGTAAATTCATTTCAACACTTTTACCATTTTAGATGTATTTGAATCTTTTTCTCATTAACTAAACTCAGTAAAATTAGTCTATTTTAAACATAAAAAAAACTGATTACAGTACGAAAAGAAAACTTCATCTTTCCACTAAAGGGAAATCAATGAAAAATCAATTTCTTTTCCAATCGCAAAAAAGAAAAAAAAAAAAAAAAAAAAAAAGCTGAAAAATTAAAATTTAAAAAAATAAAAGTTTAACTATACGAATTTGTATGTTTGTGTTTGTATATCGAGTGTTTTTGTGTGCGTACAGAAACAGAAACTAGAACTATATATATATATATACATATATATATATGTGTGTGTGTGTGTATATATATATATATATATATATATATATATATATATAGTTTCTGTTTTTTCTTCATGAAATGTGAATTGCTCAAGCATTTCTTTACTTTATTAACAGATTGATTTTAATTACTATTTTATCTCATATATATTTCAAGGTATTAACTAAATTTCCCATATGCTCATGAAATTGTATTAAATTTTTTTCGTATGCTATATTAACATATAAGTTGCATTTTCATTTGTGTGATTATTTGTTGACAAATATAAACCTAATTTATATTTCTCACAATTTTACTCCAAACTTATTTTATTCTAATTTACCTGTTTCTTTTCTTTTTTTTTTTTTTATAAAGCATATTTAGTGCTAATATAATTTTGTTTTTATCAAGCCAGGGGAAAATATCTAATAAAATAACTGATGAGTTTTAAAATCTTCAGAATTAAAGTATATTTCACAACACATTTTACAGCATAATATCAACTTTTTAAAAACGTGTACTTCTAATTATAACTTAGTTAATTTTATTTATATAGAAGAATAAAGTTAGGGACTTGTGAGATGAAAGGTAAGAGATGAATCTCTCTTTCAAGCTCTAAGTAATTCTAATCATATAAAATCGATGTAATGATTATTATATAAGTAATTACAGTTACAATATTTTTATGAAAATTACGATACGATTATGCATATATATATATATATATATATATATATATATATATATATATATATATATATATATATATATATATATAAAGTTATTAAGTTCAAGTTTTAAAAAAAACTTGGAAAAAATTTAATATTTTTATAATGAGTTAGTTTTGAAAATAATAGTTTGTAATTATTCGTTGCATTCTTATTCAAAAGAATCTTAAGTCGATGGATCAAGTCTCTTAAAGTCAAATATAACCAAGGCACTTAAAAAAAATATTTTTAATCATTCATATAGTATTTTAGGTTTGATTTGAATTTTGATAATCATTTTTGACCATTTAATTAGTAACTGTTAAATCGCTCAACATTTTCAATTTGTCTTCATATTTTTTAGTTAGAAAAATAAAAACCGAACTCTAAAATATAAATAAATAATGTTTTCTTTACAATCACTGGCAGCTAATTTTCCATAAGACAGCAACAGGTAATTCCGGTGTCAGTTCGTTGAGCATTTGTACTGACCCACTTTTCCTCACCCCTATTTTAAGAACCCTGAGGGTAATTTGAGGTAAACATTTGTTAGGAGCAAATTTTAAACTCTCATTTTGGCTGTTTTTATGGCGTTAGTACTTTAATTTTTCACGATATAACGCGCCAAATCTGGCAGACTCGCTAAGTTCGAAGGATTGATTGACAAGCAATTTCAACCAATAATAATGTTTGGGATACTCCCCTCTACAAGCTTTGAGAACTAACACCAGATAGGGCGTTAAGACAATAGAAGTTCTCACGTTGGTCTGGAAGAGCCTTAACAACCTAACATCCAAAACACTTAACAACAAAATGAGCTTTTTAACTATCTCTTGAACAGAAGAGTTAAGAATGTCACTATAAGCCCCATAAAATGTAACATGTTTCACACTACTGTGTTATGGCATAAAAAAGGGATTGAAAGCTGTGAACTTTAAAAAAATATATTTATAGCTACTGAAAGCTGTTGTAAATTTATTTTTGCAAAGTTCACTACAGTTTTGTCTTCGGGGATTTTTTTCACAAACAACAGGCCGTGTTGCGACGGAACAAAACTAAAAAATTTAAAAGCATCCACCTCAACAGATCAGGATGTAGAAAGCGCAAAATAATTATTTTGCTCATTATTGAATGATTGCTGTGATGGAACTTGGGACATAATATTCAGAGTGGACCATGGTGGCCTGGTTGCTTAAGGAGTCTAACTCATAATCGGAAAATAGTGAATTCCAATCCCATCTTAATCGATGATCCTTGTTGTTCGCAAAAGGCAGCTGGAGCACTTTAAAACTGGGCGTGGTCGCAATGCCTTCCAAGTAAAATGGTATCTCTTGGTGTATCAAGCCAAGGATTGAGAGTTTTCTGTTTGATCCCTGTTTCAAAATCACGAAGACTCCATCCGGCTGCTTCTATCTAACTGGTAGAGCCCAACTCAAGGCTTGGTACAGGGAAGTATGTCGGTGGAACAACAAAATAACACTCAGAAAACTGGGGTCTCAAGGTTAAGACAACACTACTGAGTATAACATTCGATTAAGCGGATTATAAATTAGTGTGAACCTAAACCTTAATTTTTTTTTTAGTTTTATGAGACTCAGAGTCATTAACTGTTAATGAAAGTTACACATTACTTCTGGTGTCACTTTATTTTGTTTAATATGTATGTATATATAAAGGTGCCTGTCTTTATTGTGTGTTCAATTACCGAATACAGTAAAGAGTAGAAAATGAAGTTGTATCTACGGAAGTTTAAAGCAGCAAATCGCTATCGTTCAAAAATATACCAGAAATAAGCAAGGCAATAGTACTAACCCTAAAGTGGAATTTATAAGTCGAATTAAATTCCTTCCAGTATAGAAGTAAGCATTTAAAATACAAAATAAAAATCAATGTAATTGAGAAGTTTTAAAATATCTGCCCAGCAACGTATCAAAATAATTGTAGTTTTCCAAGGAGTTATATTAAACATTTCAAATTAAATTCAAAATACGTACGTTTTGATTTAATTTTGAATGTCATTCTATTCAAGTTTTTCAAGATACTGTAATGCATTTTTGTCTCGAATGAAAATGCAGAGTATTTTTCGACATTTCTCAATAAAATTCTAACATTTTACGGGCAAATGTAACATCTAAATACACAATGTTGTCATGTTAGAAAGCACCAATGTTTTTTAGCGGGAACTTTCTTTTAAGAGATTTATACTTTACTTTCACTATAGAATATTTTTTATTTCCTAAGACATTAATAACAAATGGCATTAATCAGACATTAAGAAATTAAACTTTTCCATGAGCGATTTATACATCGAAATCATAAACATTACACTCTAAAACGTATGCATTTTCTTATCAATACTAAACCAATGTCATATATCTCATTATTTCATTTTTTCTACTTCGTTATATAATGGAATTAGAATTTACGTTTACACTTAGCAGATATTTTTATAATTTAGTGTTTCTTATAATTTTTATTTTAGTATAAATGTGAATGTTATTATATTTCTGTATACAAGGAGCCTTCTAAGTCAGATCTTTGTTTTTTGTATCGATTCTACTCTCACCTTAAGCGTGGGTGTTTGAAGAGGTATGGGGGGTGTATTTTTTTAACTGCATGTTCTATCAAATTAATATTCTCCTGCAATCTATTTTAACATGTATTAAAGTTGATGTTATTTTGTAGTTATGTGTTATTGTTGTTTATGATACTTGGGCAAGCCAAGCTCGTTATGTTGTTGGCTATGCGAATTTAAATAAGGAGTATGCGTTGTTCGCTTAACCGCAGCACCATTAAGGTGAAAGTACAGCTTTGCTCTAAGTTCTTCCGACAGATGGCACCACCAGAGGATTTACTCCCTCAGTATTTACTTTGAGCTGGAGGGGGGATGTAATTTTATCCAAACCATAAAACCCATGGTAACTACTCAATGACCGACCACAGGACTTTCAATACCACATATTTAACGAGTATCTATATCGCATGTACTAGATGGGTCTTTAGCGGCATTAGGAATCGAAACCCGCCGTTACGAACAGAAGGCCGATACCCTAACCACTAGACTACCACTGATCTTTATAGTTATGTAAATAAAATAAAGATAAACTTTCCAAACTTTTGACTAGAAAAAAAATCTGTTTATGTTTGTATTAGTCACAAGCTTTAATGACTGCATTAAATTATTTTGCACGCAATGCAACATTCTTTTTGTAAACCAGATTGATCTCCAAACTCATTACTGTGATGAATTTATGTCTGCACATCATGAACTTATGTAACATTCACTGCTGAGTATAAAAATGCGCTGCTCTTTATAACACATTCAATAGCATTCATTGAATTCAACTAGTAAATTTTGAGATTTTACGCTTGAAATGGGTATCAATTAAAAAAGGCCAGCACTTTCAGCATTTTTTAACGAAACTTTTAAATGTACATATCTCTTATTTCTATCCATACAAATTTATTTGATGTGGTTTATGTGATAGATTTTGTGATTGATTTTTTTTAATGTTAAATGACTTCTCCACATCCAAACAGGCTTTTCTACTATTCTATCATAGTATAATTTTTACATTTATAAAACAAAAATGCTAAATTAAAACTGGCATAAGCCATTTACAAATATTTCAATGAATCAAATGTGAATGAGTTATGCTGTTTCTTATTTGCGAATAATATTTTTTTTTTGTGTTAAATGGCATTCCCGCAATCCAAATAAGCCATACTGCAATTCTTTCATTATAAAATTCTTACTTTTACAAAGCAAAAATGCCGAATTAAAACTGGCACAAGCAATTTGCAAGTATCTCAATTAATCCAAATGTGAATGAGTTATATATTTTTCTAATTTCTAAGTTCTGATTAATTTATGTTAAATGACATTCCCGTAATCCAAATATGCCATTTTTAAAATTCTTTCGTAATAATTTTTACATTTATGCATCAACTTTGCCAAATTAAAACAGACAAGGGCAATTTGCAAATATATCATTTATTCCAACTGTGAAAGAGTTATCCAGTCTTCTAAGTTGTGACTAATTTATTATTATTTTTTTTATGTTAAATGACGTTTCTACAATCCAAATATGCTATTTTGAGATACTTTCATAATTTTTATTTTTATACATCAAACTGTCGAATTTAAAATATGGGCTATATGTAGAATATCGTAATAAAGCTAACTGTGAATGAATAAAACAGTTTTATATGGTATTTTAGTCATGAAATATACATATAAATTAAGCTAATTCTCACTCTGACAATATTATTTCCCCGCACGATCTTGTTTTTTTTTCTCGCTTAGTTATTTAATACAAAAAAAAAAAAAAAAACCCTATCATGATATGACATTTTACAATTATTTCCTAATGTAGTTTCTGTTTTTACATAGCAAATTTTGTTAAATTAAAATTATTTTAGCCATGTTTCGGAATATTTTATTTAATACGATTGTAAATGGATTAAGCAATTAAGTTTTACATCATATTTAATTCGATTACGCATGTATTGCGCATGATTTATGTCGATTGATAATATTAGATTTAATCTCTTTCTCCCCTTTGCTTAGCTATTTGTGTGTGTGAGTAAAAAATATATATATATATATATATATATTTTCTTTTTAATATTATACCATTGATCTACTCGTTATTAATGAAATTTGTATTTCGGTTCAATAAAATTCGTCAAATTAAATTCTTATTTTGAAAATAGAGTATTGAGAGAGAGAGACATAGAAAAATCAAATGATCAATTTGCAAACAATATTTTGACAATGAATAAATTGACATGAGCAGTTGGTGAATATCTTATTTAATACAGGTGCACAATTGAATTATGCAGTTTTACACCATATTTAATTCGATTACTCTCTTAAAAATATCGAGTGATTTTTCACTACTCGATGGGCGATTGATATTTTGTACTCCATAAAGATACAAAATGAATCCTTTTCTACTTAATTGGGTCAAGAAGTTCATTTTCAAACACTCTATTTTCGATTCAAAGCAATTTTCACTCTTTTTTTTTTTTTTTTTTTTTTTTTTTTTGCGTGCTTATGGCACAAAGCAAATGTGATGCACTCTGATTAGTTTAAATCATCACGTATCCCTATGGGTTTAGTTTAGTGTCGCTAAAAGTGAAGGAATTTAGTAGTCCATTTTGTAAAAGCTATCTATTAGAATATTTAAAATATATAATTGTACAAAAAGGAGTGCAGAAACATTACGGTAAGTCTTTATTTCTTATTAATAGAATGATTAAATCAAATCTTCATATTTGTGATTTTTCACCATTATGTAAACTTAGGTATTCGAAAGTGTGAATGAATGAATTCAATTTAATTCATATTCATGTAATATTTATAATATTTGAAATTTCTGATTAATTGATAATATTTAATAATATAACAATGTCTTTGAAAATTTTATTTTTTATTTCAAATACTATTTTCTGTCAAAATTTAATTCATTATAAATTTATATATAGTAAATTATATTGAATGCATTTTTAAATTCTTTTATGTTTGAAACAGCGTGAATATGACTACTAATTTTCTCATTGATTTAAATATCCACAAAATATATTATAGGAAAATTATATTTAATATAGTGTATTGTACTGAATTGAAAGTGCGATTAATATCAAATACAAAATTGTACCAATGAATCAGAATAAATTTTTTCATACATAAAATTAGAAGTTTTTTTAATATAAATGTTAATACAATATAAAGAAAATATTAATCTGCAGAATATTACTTGACAGTATCTATTTTATTTATTAAAATTTTAAGTACAGTATGTCTTTTATTTATTCAAATTTCACTTACAATTTTTGATTTGATTGTTACTAAGTACAAGCATTCGTAGATAAAACGAAAAGGAAATTGTATGTATCAAAATCTATTATAATTTGTATACTTTAGAATTTACAGCTAAACATTTTGTTGATGGCAATATAATTTATATTCGTATTTTATAGTTACCGTATTCGTATTTTATTGTTATCATGGTAGAAAAAAACAAACAATAAAATTAGCAAAAGCAAATCTAAAACATGGAGTTATTTTGAAGGTGATGAAATGCAATATAAGGAAGAAATGACCGATCAGGTATATTCTGTATAATATGTAATCAGAATAAGTTTTATGAAGACTGAGAAAATAAAAACTATTGTTATTACTAAAACAGTTATTTTTATTGTGCTTGTAAAATTTACTTAAAAGTTTGAAGTAATATTCTATGTTTATGTAAGTACGCGGTAGTTTAATAATGTTTTTAAATCTATTTTGAAGTAAAATTTTCTAAATTTTTAAATTTGAATTTAATAGTTTCAAAAATTAAATGTCCATAATATTTACAATTCACTTAAACATAATTTTTACATGTATGATGCTATTGAGTAAATGACATGAAAATTTAAATCAGTATTTTCAGTTAAAATCTCATATTATAATGTTTTGATTTTAAAGTTGATTTTAAAATAATGAAAGGTAATTATTCATTAAACTATACATTAAATTTATATTGCTTGGTAAAAAGCTTAAGAAATTTTAAGAATGTTTTTAAATCAATTTTGAAGTATTTTTTTCTTTTTACTGCCAAAACTAAATCCTTATTAACCTTATTGTAAATTTATAATTCGTTTAAAATTTTAGAAAAATTTAATTTGAATTGAATAGTTTAAAATATAAATATCCAGTATTTATTCAGTTGACCATAAATAGTTTTTACATGTATGATATTATTGAGTGAACACATATGTGTATATGTATGTATTCTTCTTTCAGTAATATGATTACAATTTGAAATGCTTAGTGAAATCCATTGAGAAAAAAATATTTGAAGTTATGGAGAAAATGTCTAAAATTAAATAAAATTTTGTGATGAAAAAAAGACCATTCATAGTTCTATTCTATTACAGAATTTATGTCTCTAAGTATCCAAAAGAGGCTGCTTTCAACGAAACATTGATAATATAAAACCTGTATTTTTAACATATTTAAGGACGAATTTTACAATAGTCATGAAATTACTAAACTTTCATATCAACATTATTTTCTAACAATGCCACTATTAAGCTCACCATAATTTACAATCTCTTACATAATTTGTATATCTGCATTTTTAATGGTAGAACATGAAACATGCTTGGAAATATTAGTTCATACATTTCCAATTTTTTTATTGCATGTGCATAAGATATTTTAAATAATTTTAATGCCAAAAATACTTAGTTATGTTTTGATGAGAAAAAAAATTGTTATACAAAAATGGGAGAAAAATCTCATTGTTATTTTGATATTTGTTTCTTGATTGCATGCAAAAGAAAGTAATTAAAATCTATATTTTACAAGATATGCAGTATTGCATGTCTTTTATTATATTGTAGTTTTCTATCTTGTATTTTTAAAATTCGTTTTACTTGCAATGTATTTGAATATTAGTATATGTGATACAAAAACATAGTTTAAAATTTTTTTTAGTAATTTGTAAAAAAAAATATTTATTTAATTTCAATTGTTTTTTAGTTACAATTGATTGATTCATAAATGCTTTAACATTAGAAATAAATGTAAATATGCATGTATATATTTTTATTTAATGCTTTACAATCCATTTTGTGACTTATGATAGGGGTCATATCTGTATCATAACAAAGAAAAAAATCTTAAATTATTTTGTATTTGTTTCATTGTATAGCAATAATTTATCATTTTTGCCAAATTCTTATAAAAATTATAAAAAAACCACTAGATAATCATTAATTTATTGACTTAAGTTACTATGTTTTAATTAATTAATGATAACACTATTTCTTAACAAATTACACTTGCTTTAAATTACAATAAAAAGTTCTATTGATTTAATATATATGATTATTCTTTATTACAGATATATTTGGAATTTGATATCCAGAGGCTGACTGTTTTCTCAATAAATATCCCGTATTCTGTGCTCCTAGAATATAATCGTATGATCAAATACTTGTCCTGTAATATGGAATAAATACGTGAGAATTCAGGATGATAGTATTTTTTAGACTGAATATAATTCTGATAATAAACAACAGTATAATCTGTAAATATTAGTCTTTATCCTCCTGTAACTTAAAAAAAAAAAAAAAAAAAAAAAAAAAAAAACAAACATATAATCAATATTTAAAACAAAATTTTAAGCTATACTTTAAATAAGGAATTTTTTCAAAAAAGAACTTAAATTATATTTATTTACATAAAATATTTATATGTTTTTTTTAAATTGTGTACAATTTGTTGCATTATTAATGTTTGTAAGATTAATTTTGTACTTATGGGCCTATAGTAAACTAAACTGAAAAATATCTAGTGTGACGATTTTTTCTTGAGAATGCTACACTCACACGTAAAACTAAATATATATAAGTAATGAAATAAATGGCTGAACAAATTGCTTGATATTGTATGTAATTTAAAAACCACTATAATTATCCAAATCAATAAAAAGTCATATTCAACTGTACTGTTATATATTATTGACTAAAGAAACCATATCTTTCTGCACTAAATTGTCAATATAAAAAAATCAGCAATACTTCTATAAAAGATTGAAATTCACTCTTTTTTCCATCCAATTTACCCCTTTAAACATTTTATGTTCCTTCCCTTAAAAAATGTGGTTTACCCACATCTTTCAAAAGTGTGAATTTCTATCTTAAAGATAGTTTTGCGACAATGAAAGAGTGAAATTTCACTCCTTCTGAGTGCAATCCATTCGATTATTTTAAGAGTGTACTCATAAATTTCATAAAATGTTTACTAAAAATATTAGATTATATCTTAGCTTAAATCCCTTTTGCTTAAATATTTATGCCAAAAAAAGACATTTTCGTGATTTTATTATGCCATTCACCAATTTTTTGATAGCATAATTTTACTTGCGTTAAATAAAGTTAGCCAAATTAAAACAGAAATGTTCTAATTGAATATATATTGATCAACATAATTGTAATGAATAACGTAATTTTATATCACATTAAATTTTATTAAACGCGAATTACGCTTAATTTAAATAAATATTAGTTAATAACATTACATATGACCTTTGATTAATAGTACTTAGTTATTTATGTCAAATGAAGAGTGGTATTCTCTTCGTCCTATTACGCCATTCACTAATTTTTTTTAGGCATAAGTACAAATATACTCTCTCAAGGGATTTTTCACCTAATCTGCCGCCCTTTGTTTTGATTATGGTGCTCCCAACTTTCCCTAATGTTTCCAAGTTGATTTTCTATTGCATTTTTTGCAGTGTTTTTTTTCCATGTTCGGTTTTATTTTTTAGTGTTTTACGTCACTTTTGTGTCATTTATACAGTTTTTTTTTAAGTGGTAACAGAAAATAGGATTGTTTGGTGACAAGAAAAAGATACAAAGGTCGTCAATAGAGGGATACACTCCATTAGTTCTCTTTTGTAATACACTTTCTATGTTTATAAAGAAAGACTTCTTAAATTGAATTCGTATTTTACAAACAATACGTGGACATTCAAAACCAAATGGGCAGTTTTCAAACAGTATTCTGACACTATGAAAAATGACAAACACGGTTTACAAGTATACTGTTTAAAATGATTGAAAATAATTTATATAACACATCAATAACACACGAATTTTACATATAATTTAAATAAACGCTGATAAATATTGTTACTAGGTTCTTGCTTATATCGAATTATCAAAAAACGCAAATGCCATACCATAGAAAATAAAATTCTATTCAAAATAATTGTCATTGATTAAAATACGTAATATATTTTTCATTTCCTTTATTTATAGGTTAGCATACGAAACAATTCCACATCAAAATGCAAAGGAACAGATATAAATATTTTCTTTAAAATAATGTAGTTTTAGATGCAACTCTAAATCACTCAAAAATATCAACATCGTCATTTTTGGTAACATAAATCCTACTCTGCCGTTTAGAAATGCATGCGAAATTTCCAATTTGTTTTCTAATCTGATGCAAAACGAAGTTATGAACAATGTCTAAACTCCCCTTGTAGAATTTTAAATCTGAGTATTATACAGTCCGGTTAAAGCCGCAGATATAAATTTTCCGAAAAGTCAGCCATTCCTGACTTTTACGATGCAATTTGCGTCTAGTCAAATTTATAGTTCCAACTGACCCCATGGAAGAAAATTAAGGATTTATCAAATTTTACTGCTACTCGTTTTCAACTTCTTTTTTGTAGAAATTTAAATAACGTTAAGAAGGGCATGATATGTTTCCCAAAGAAGGGAAAGCAGCTCTAAAATTCATTTATATAAAAAAGAGTACGCATTGAAAAACAGTTAAATCATAATTAAAATTAGGCATTTTTATATTTTCAAACTTATAAAATAAAACTATATTTTATGATTCACTTTGTAAAGGAAAAATGTATGCTTTCAAATATTTTAGATTTCGCCCAAAATAGAATGCATGTTAATTTCAATGTTTTATCTATTTTTAGTGTTTGTTTATTGTTGTTTTGTGGGGTTTGCTAATCTCCTTTTCCAACTGAATGGTAATTTGGTAAGGAGTCTGGTGAGGAGTTAGGAACCTGACCTTCTCACTACACACATACCATAAGTACCTATTTAAAGGGTAGGCAACCATTCACAACTCATTCATGCATGGAAAGGACCAAATTGGGAACTGGGAATTGATTATTAACGCTTGACCTTTAAACGCATAGTTCCTGAGTCCGATTCTCACAACTGAGCGTCAATGTAGTTTTTTTTTTTTTTTTTATTATTATCATATAATTTCTGAGTGTAAGATTTCAAATGTTTTAAGGCATTAATGAACTGAAATCATTATCATAATGTTTAAAACTGATTATAAATCCATATTATGATTATCTATTATTTACATCATATTTATTATTGTAATAATATATATATATATATATATATATATATATATATATATATATATATATATATATATATATATATATATAATTATTATTATTATTGGGTTGTTCGGGAAGCAATTTCGTTTTTCCTCGACGGAGGATTTAATTGTATTTTTTCGCATCCAGTTTCACAATTAAGTCATAAATCGTTAAAATATTTTATATAGCAAAGCTTGTGTGTGAAAAAGACAATTTGATTTTATGTAGCAATTTTCGGCAGAGGCCATTTAAAATATGGAGATGAAAAAGCCGCATTTTAATTCCTGTTCATAGAAGAAAGAAATGAACCATTGTGTATGGAGTAAATGTATTGACAGTATGGCACGCCATGGCTGGTTTGCAAAATTATTTCCCAGCAATTTTGATATAGAAGTTACAACATGATCGGGAAGGTCGGTTGAAGCTGATAAAGACACAATAAAGTCCTTAGTAGACGCAAACCGTCAGATAACAACAAATGAGATCGGCGAGAATTTAAATTTATGAAATTCATTTGGTTATGCCCACTTGGAAGGCCAAAGTATAATATCGAAGCTTGATGCATGAATTTCCCACGTTCTCTCAGTGAAAAATTTGTATTAATATATTATAAATTTGTATTTGTATTAGTAAAATTTGTTCTCTCAGTGAATTAATTTGTATTGATGAAGTTTGTGATTTTCTTCTCAAGAGTCCCAAAATCGATTCATTTTTGAAGTGCATTATTTCTTGTTTTTACAACTTGAATGGGATATACCACCACACCCACCATAGTCTCCAGATTTCGTAACTTCGGATTATTATTTGTTCCAGTCACCACAAGAATTTTTAGATATTAATACATTTATTTAAATGAGGTCAAAACTCACTTTGAATTGATGATATAAGTTGGATAATCATTCGAATCCAATATTTGCTACGAAAATAAAACAAAGAAAACATTGTAACTGTTTTTTATTTATGATTATAAGATTTCATATTTTTTTAAAAATTAATTTTGTTATTATTAAAATTTTACTTATATATTGCTATTCCTTAAAATTTATAATTTTATTATTTATTTTTACATACACATAGATATATACAATCAAGATATTATGAAATTAATACAAATAATTTCAATACCGAATTCTATTTTTTAAGTTGCATTATTGTTGTTTATTTCATAAAAAATAAAATGTGCAACTTTAGGAAAATTAAGTACGCATATTGTTGCTAATTAAGAGTGAAATACTGATTATAAGTAATACATATTTTCTTTTTATATTTCAAAAAATAGTGTAAAAAAATTCTTAAATTATCTTGAATTTTTAAAAGAAAAAATCGCATGTAATTTTAATTCTATATAAGTTTACTTCAATATATTTTTCAACATTAATATATATATAATAAATTTAGCAAGACAAAATTTGCTTCTTGATTAGTGCTGCTATCTATACTGTTTATGTTAAACTAAGAAGGAATACTTTTCATCTTCAAATTTTAATTTATGATTAATCTAAAATGTTTAGTTTAGATTAATCATATACTTATAAAATGGTGCAGATATTCAGTTAAATATAATACTCTATAATTTAAAATTAGTATATTTTTTGTAATTATTTTCAAAATCTTAATTTTTCAATTCCAATATTTTCCTCTTCAAAATTTTTGCTCATTTTGCAATAAGTGCCGCCCTCTGTGTTCAACTTTAAGAGTTAGAATAAAATTTCAACTCTATTGAAATTTAGCATAATTACAAGAAATTATTAAATTAAGTAAATATTTAGCACCTTTAAATATATTTTTCAATTGTTTTATGTATTACATTAAATTCAATTGTAATTGCTGAAACAATTCAATGATTTTTCTGACAATTCCATAAGAGGAATAAAATTCCTTTCATGAAATGTTTAAATGTTTCCTCGCATAAAATTAGCAATGTTTTTTTTTAAAATATTTAAAAAACATTACAGATTTTAAGGGAAATAATTCAAAATAAAATTAATATGCGTGAAAAATAATATAAAATGGAGATTCTTTTAATAGATTTAGAAATCATGTTTCAGAAAATATACTTTTAAAGAAATGTAAATGGATTAAAATGTTGCTTACCATGTTAGGAGACATTTTTCACCAGAATAAAATTTTGTGTAATTATGAATTTTTCGGTTTATTAAATCATTGAAAAGCTTCATAACAATCTTGAATATAGAAAAACATTTTCTTATATTATCTGTAAATGTTTGGTATTTATATATTAAGGACATTAAGAAGCATTAAAAACTTGAAATATATGAAAGTGTAAATAAACTTTATATATATTAAACCATTTTATTTATATATTTCTAAAATCAATAGATTAAATTTCTTTTATATAAGGATTTTCAAAGAATTATATATTCTACTGAAGGCTTTACATATTTTTTATACTTTTTATAGAAAGAAAATATTATTTTTTAAGTTTCATAATTTTTTTCACTGTGATTATATAATCAATTGTAGATTCAAATAAAAAATCATTATATTTTAAGATTAACAACTGCTCAAATATAAGCTTTTATGAGTATATTCTATAAAAGGTATTAACTTTATAACAATATATAAAATTTAGTAAAAATAATTATTTTTTTAAAATAACTTCTTTCTAAATGTAAACTATTACAAATATATTACTAATTCATCAGTACAATTATAAAAAATACTTATATGAAGTATCGAGAATAGAGTTCAACTGTTACTAATTACACATAATTCAATAGACATTAAAAAATGTGCGTCTCTGATATTCAGTAACATATTTCAGTGTTTCAAAAAATTTAACTATTTCATTTTTTAATGTAACTCTTTTGATTCATTTTAAGCAATAGAATTGGGAAACATATTTCAAATCTGTTAGTTACAAAAGAACAGGCATTTTTTAAAAAAATTATGTTGAACTCGTTTGTATTATTTGAGTTATAAGTTATAGGAATAAAAAAAAAAGTTGTTAAAACTGAGAGAATTTATTCATAAAGATAAATTATTCCAATATTTACAGTTGTAATATTTAAAGTATATATTTTTTAAAATACAGTTTTTGAAGTTCTAAAAGGGGCTTCAAAGGCTCTATAAAAATTGGAAAATGCATTTCTTTTAACATTTGGCACAGATACTATTTGTTTTTGATATACATTAGTAGTAAAGTTTTCTTTTTGTATATAGTCAAATAAAACTGAATAGGTTAGGAAATTTGAGATAAAGAGTTCGCATTTGTATGTAATATTGCAAAGGTTGTAAAGGTATGTAAATCACAAAGGTCTTAAAAAGAATAATAAGTATAAAATAATAAAGCAAATAATTCAGAATTTCAGGTTAGATTTTTCATGTTAAAAATCAGCAAATACAATTGAATAGTTATGGAATTTATAAAAGAACTGTTTAAATACTCAAAATAAAAGCAAATAATTTGGATAAAAAGTGGAAATTTTTTTCTATTTCATTTAATTTAAAAATTTTTTGGTACAATTTTGATTAATCTAACCAAGAATTCAATTTTTCTTATAATTTCATATGCAAAATTGGCATAAATACAAAAAAATATTATTTAGTGTTTTATTTTTTAAAAATGGAACAATGATGTCTATATTAAATTGGAACACATTTCTATAAGAAAAAAAAAAATTCATATGTTAAAAAATTTTAATTTTGTGTAACTTATTTTACAAACTCTCTATTCAAAATTATATCAAAATACATTTAATAATACACAAATATGTTTTGCTGCGTGATTATGTAGCGCGAGTTATTTTTATTCTTGTTTCATTATAAGTTTATTAATTTTGTTTAAATGTTTGCTTACTCAAAGTGGATAAAAATCCACTTTGTGGACTTAGAAAATAGGTTACAAAAATTAATAAAATTCATGTAAAGTTTTATTTTTAAGGCATAAATATTTAAGGCAATGTTTTTATTTTAAACTTTCAAAGATCTAAGATAATACTTTATATATTATTACAAACAGATCGAGAAAGCGACAATAACGTTAATCAAAGTTAAAAAAAAGAAAAAATATTCAAATTCCTCTCTAAGAAAAAATACATTTTATTGAAAATGAGTTTAAAATATCGAACACATTGGGATGCTGATAATTCATAAATAATAAAAGCTTAAATAAGCATATGTGTTTATTCATAAATTTATACCGCATCCTTTTCTTTGAAAATATGTGAGAAAAATGAAAGCATATTATATGCTGATATTGCGTTTTACATGGAAGAAAGAAGAGGATATAAAATGAACTCACGATAGCATCATTTACAATAACAATCTTTGGTTGTGGTAGCGTTTATGGCATATCATTTCTATCCGAAAGGCTGGGTTCTATTCCCAGTGTCCAAAGACCAAACAAGTACATGCGATACAAGTGCTGGTCTGGAGATAATTTCCTCCTCATCAAGATTAAGGAAATGTGGCTCCTCTAATGGAGCCATGTATTGGAGAAGTCTTGGAGCAAAGGTTTACTTTCACTTTCATGGTGCTCCGGTTAAACATAACAGAACCCTTCTGATTTATGGTATTTCTCATAGTCGTCACTAGCGATCTGTGCTTGTCCAAGTGTCAACAAAGTAAATAACAGCAAGTAAACAACAACAATAAGCTTCCCAGTAAACATAATCTACAAGGCCTCTATAAAACAGAGTCATTGATAAAGGCATTTAAGAAATGTGGCAATATGAATGGCTTGGGCGGTAAAAAGGATAATTTGTCGAATAAGAATCCAGATGATGGGTTAGAAAATTTCTCAAGGGAATCTTTATATATTTCGGGAGATTGTCGTCTGGGCTCTGGAGAAAAAGGTTAAAAGGTGTTATATGCCAGGAAGAATGGGAGTTTGCCAAAAGTAGTTTTTTTATTAACCATAAAGTGGTTGTTCCTTTCGTTACAGTTGAGATCCTAAGTACGCCACTTTATTATGATCCTCATTGGTTTAAATTAAAATATCTACGACGTCAGATAACATTTTACCTATGTCGCTTCGTATTCAGATGGCGTTGGAAACATGACTTGTCTGCGAATTTGCAGCCTGGTTTATATCACATTCTTCGAGGGGCAGCAAACAAGGCGAAGTTCACCATCGAATGTCTGAAAATATTGTTGAAATTCATTATATAATTAAAACGATTTCTTACATGAGGAGCATAGCATCGGTTTTCCATTGATTCAAGCCATTAACACATAAACAATTGAACAGCAAATCAATAAATAAATAAAAAAAAAATTATAAAAAATAAAAATAAATGAAACAGAGGAAAAAAAAAACATGATAAAAAACATCCACTTTATAGTTAGTTTAAATCGGCAAGAACGATTTGAATTTTTAAAAATTTTATTAGCTAATAGATTTTTGATTTAATAATTAAAATATTTTAAAGAATCTCTTTTGATTCTCAATTTATCTTAAGCCAACATTAAAATTATTTGTATTTATATTTAAAATACTTTAAATTCATTATGATGAACAATAATAACGTTAAAACCCATAAAAAATGTATATAAAAACGACGCTGATAAATACAATCTTTTTTTAAGAAGTGAAAAATTGTACAGATGGTTTACTTTTCACATTGTAAACATTGCTATTCAGACACAAATAGTTTAAATGCAAAACTTCTTCACCTGTTATTAATTGTAAGCACTTTCCTTTTCCAATTTGATCATTTTTGTTATTTCTTACATTGACCATTTCACAGAAGGATGGATGGAAAATATTTCTTGGTTGAGTTTTGCGCCACAAAGTCCAAAAAAAAGACAAGCTGTGCCAACATGTGTCATGAAAATATCCTTCAAAACCCCTTGAAAAACCTTAAAAAATGTCCTGTATTGATATAATACAGCAAAAGTTTTTTTTTTCATTATTTAATTGTAAAAGACATTGCTTATTTCTCAAAAACAAAATTCGATCATTAAAAACTTTAAAACCAGGATTATATTTATCGCAGAATATTTGATGTTTCACATTTGGCATGAAGTCAACAATTGTCTTGATATTCTCTGAAGGGAAGCTCACGCGCAGGAATCTATTAATAAGCGCTATAAAACGGTAAATATACCTAAATATTTATGCAATTTAATTAAATCCATCTTTATTGTCTTATGATATAACGGTTATTAAGCAACAAAATGTTTGGCATTTTACTAGCAAATATATTTATTGAATCAAGTTGAATAGTTATTAATATAAACAAATAAAAAGCAACTATCGCATTCATTGGTAAACAGTTTTCCTTCTTTATAAGCTTTACTGACAGAAGAATGGGAAGAAATTAGCAATTTCATAAGGAACATTTTCAAAATTGGGAATAGAATGTAATAAAGAGGAGAGAAGGGAGAAAATTTATTTTTGTTAATTCACACCAAAATATTTGACAACTTGCAAATTTTGAACTTGAAAAAGCATATTCAAAAAGTCTGTAATATGACAAATTTTCTTTTTATGAAATGTAATTACGGGGAAAGTGTACCCAAATGTTTAATTTATATTAATAAATAATAGCATTAAATTATAGGATACAATATGGAAAAATATAAAATCATGTTTCTTAAATAGCATTACAAAATTTGTTTATAAAAATTTCGTCTTACTATTAATTTATTAAATGATTTCAAGAATCAAAATGTGCTGACCTATTTGTAAACTTATTTATTTCATGAAATAAACATGTTAGGTTTAAACAAACAATTAAAGCCCTGAATTCGAAATATTTTCATCTACAGGAGCACGATCAATATTAACTGCTTAAAAGTTTAAGCAATCAGCTTTGATATGCTCTTCGAAAGAAACAATTTATTTACTTAAATTTATATCAGCAAATTTAAATAAGTTTTTAGTTTGTAATATTTTCATTTATTAATTATTTTATCTATGTACTTACAATTAAGTACATATTTTTTGGATGATACTGAAATCCTTTTTAGAAAAGCTCTGAATTTTGTTAAAAATTTCCTATATTATAATTTGAATGATTCTCTCTCCGAAAAATCAAAGCGATTACTTTAATCGATATTTAATTTTTTTGTTCATCATTCGTAGAATTGAAGCGACGTACAACTAAAGTAGATATTATTAATATCCAGCTTAAAAAGTGAGAATCGAACACATAAGTTGTTAAATTCAAGGCCAATTATTTTATTTGGCAATTGGAATAAGCAAATGATAATAATCAGATTACATTATTTTATTAATGACTTAATTTGCTCAAGAAAAATCTCTGTAAGATAATAAAAAAATAAATAATTTATTACTGATCATATTTAAAAGATCAATGAATACTTAAAGCAAAGGTAAATAAATATTTGATTAGTAAACATTAAGCATAATAATAATATTTTCAAGCGCATAAGATGATAAATTCGATTGATGCCTGAAAGAGAGAGAAAAACAGGCCACGCAGTAAAACAAAGACAAGCCCACTTTAATTTCATTTTCTAACGATTTGTCATCAAAGTCCGGAACATAAAAGCAACTAACGAACAACATAAAAAGCTTTTAATGTGGTAATTAATGATGCTTTCGAGAACTATTAACTGCGATGTCATTACTTCAGAACACCTGCTGCGACCAGGACGGACAAAGGCGGAAGTTGTGGTTTTTTAGCCCTTCCATGTTACACCAGCTTATTAAACCTATTGATTAGTTGTATTTTGACGCTGTATATTAATTATGGCTGAAAAATCAAAATGATTCAACAGAATAATTTCTTAATTTATTTTAAAATCGATAGAACATTTCCAATAGCAAGTTGGCTAACAGCAGATTATTAATTAAATGTTTTTATAAGAGGTTTTATAAAACATAACGAGTTCTTCCCTTCGGCAACAATTAGACTGTTTTCTGAGGTATATGCTTCTCAATTAAAACGCTGTTGGGATATACATTTATATAATTACACATAAATAAAAGTATTGAGTATGCTTAAGTGAATTGCGTAAAGTATATTATATTTTAGTACTTCAAATGAACATATGTGTGTATATAAAGTGTATATATATATATATATACATGCATACATACATATTAAGAATTTTAAATTAATTCCTCTTATAAACATTTAAATTTATATATTCTTGTATTTTGTGTTTATTTATAATTAATTAATTTATGTATTTTATTTTTTCTCTTTCTAAGAGCGTAGTTTCAAGCATACATAATTCAGCTCATATATGTTATGTATATTTGTTATGTACATTGAAAAGCTTTTACATTTTTCATGATCTTGGATTCTGATACAGAAACATTTGTATGTATATATATATATACATACATACATATATATATATATATATATATATATATATATATATATATATATATATATATATATATATATATATATATATATATATATATATATATATATATATATATATATATATATATATATATATATATATATATATATATATACATACAAATGTTTCGTATCAGAATCCAAGATCATGAAAAATGTAAAAGCTTTTCAATGTACATAACAAATATACATAACATATATGAGCTGAATTATGTATGCTTGAAACTACGCTCTTAGAAAGAGAAAAAATAAAATACATAAATTAATTAATATATATTATTAATTAATAAGGGAGAGAGAGAGAGATTACTGCATATTGCTGTGTCATGAAATCTCTTTGATGATTCTAGCAATCAACATTGCATTCAAAGTAGGGAGATGCAATTTAATTTTGGTTTTGAATATATTTGAACGATTCTAAGTTTTTGACGAAATTTTACATTTTGTTGATAATAGCCATTG
Organism: Latrodectus elegans; assembly: GCA_030067965.1. Lineage (NCBI taxonomy): Eukaryota > Metazoa > Arthropoda > Arachnida > Araneae > Theridiidae > Latrodectus > Latrodectus elegans. The sequence continues at coordinate 9,738,556 of CM057822.1, read as the reverse complement.
TACGAACATTAATTCTTGAAACAATTTTTTTCTATTCAGCAAACTTCATTGTTTCATGAAAACATCGCATTTAGCGAATTTTTAAAGCAAAGAAACCTAAGAAGAATCAAAGTGGGCTAGTTGATCGAATTCAATGTTTCATTAACTATTAGGTGTTTTTCTTAGAAATCTTGTGTTTCAAAAATATTACTGCAAAAATACAAGATATATATATATATATATATATAGTAAGTAATTTTTTCAAAATAAGCAGTTTCAGTTTGTAATGTCGATTGCACTGTATAAAAAATAAAGGAGGGTTTTTAGTTTCATTTTTCATAATTATCTTATTTAACGCAATACATTTTATGGAAATACGGGACTTGCTGTTGGCGTAGTACCCACTTTTTTATTTGTTAACTATCTGAAGAAATGAGCTTGAAATAAATGCTTTAATGCTCGTAATAAGAATGATTATGTCTCTAAAACTTACGATTTGATGCAAGATTTCTGCTCAACTTTTATGATGGATGGGAAAATTATATACCAGTGGAACATACAGATTCTTATTATTATAATCTCCAAAGATATCATCAGAGTAGTCTACATTATTAATTAATCAATATCGCTTACATAAGTTTTTTTAAATGTCTATTAAATTTTACTGTTTAAATATCTTTTTCATGATAAAATTCTTAATACGAATTAGGTTATATTTAATGAAAAGTTATAATTTTTGTCTTTGATGTATAGGCATATTATATATATCTATAGAAATAGTTTGACATTTATCTATAGTGAGAAACCGTTTTTCAATTTTAACTTTTTTTTTGAATATATAACATAAATGATGTCATTTCTTTATGTGTCATTAAATATCATTTATAATTATTTTATTTGCAGTGATGCTTCATTCTTAAATAAAAATGATTATTCTAATACTGTTCTCTAATTTTCTTCGCCAACTTTAATTTTGTTGTTTGAATTAGTTCAAATTTATGAAGTTATCTAGGTGTATAAATGTCATTTATTAATTCTTGCTTGCCATCAATTATTCAAACATTTTGATGCGGTTCAACATCCGATAAATGTTTAATTTTCATATCATTACCTCTCAAGTTGAAGCCGATCAGGCAGCATTTCCTCTAAACTTTGATTAAAATTAGCGGATGCATTGGTTCAAATGCTATTTAAGGGTTTGTTGAAAAACATCCGTTTTCTTCAAATTTATCCTTAATTCGAGTGGTGGTGAACCTCTTTGAAGAATTTGTTTGAAATGATTGAATTTCGTATTTTTCAATAACACTTCCTTTCTCATATTTACAGTAGCATTTTAAGTATATATTTTAGATTTTCACAAAGGAAAAGTGTTCGTTTGTTTCGGATAAAGTGCATGAAATTTCGTTAAAATAATTCTATCTTGAAAATCTTATCTTATTTCTTACATGTTATTCTTAAATATTTATTGCATTGCAAAAAAAAAAAAAAAAAAAAAAAAAAACAATTGCTCAAATAGCACCTTAATGAATTGAAACTAATATGAAATTAAAAGTTCGCATAAGGAATTTTTTTTAATTACATAAAAAATGCTGTTGCTTGTAAAATTAGAGAAAACTATTTTTAAAGTAAATTGTAAAAATACTTCATAATTGAATAACACATGGCCATATTTTTAATTCACATATTCCTATGTTTTCATCTTTTGTGAACTCTCTTTTATTGAGAACAATGATTCAGGAGATCAAATTCCTCCTGGGTAATGCAGGTTGACAGTGGTTTGTTATCCACTTTGAAATATAAGTCCCCAATAAATTCGTCATCTTGTGTAAAATCTGTTAGCAGCATCTTAAAGAAACCAAATCAAATCAGATTATGGTACTAAATAAGAGCAGTTCATTGCAAGAATCATGAAAGTATTTAAAATAGTATTTTTATGTATTAAAACTTCATTGCAATTTAAAAAGAAAATTTTTCCAATAAATGGGAAATTAAACATTAAAAAGCTTTATCACAAAACAGTCGTAAATTAAAATCTATACCTTTCCTTTCTACATTTCGATAATCAAATTTTTTATGTGAGTGTGAAAGTGAATTATGAATTCTGTAATGTTATATAAAAGTAAACAAGGTACTAATCAAGATATTTTAATTGAACCTTAAAGATTATTAAAACGATTTTTAAATATAAAATTTTATCACACTTAGAAACGGAAAATGTTTCCATGAATATCAGTGCAGTAGAATCATTATAGAATAGATATAATTTATAACATTAAAGAGTAAGCTATTAACATGAAGCTATTTCGAATATACCAAATCACTTTTTCAAGCAGTTGTAAGAGACTGATTTTGCATCTGAATGGTCACCCCCACTTTATAAATCAATAGATTATGAGTTCGATTCCCATTTCGATTACAGAGATTTGTAGTGGTTTGAAGTCCACTTTAAACTGTAGTTCGCAATCTAATTAGCTCATACGTGTAAAAATGACCGTTGAGCGTAAAACCAACCAAAATAAAAAAAATACAGTAGATTGATGTGTTCCTTCCAAGCATGGAAGCATACAGTGTAGCACTCAATCTGGAAATTGGATGGTCTGCATGATCTATGTTCATTTTTCAAAGAAAAATGTCCCAAACGCTATTTCGAAATCCATTTTCTTTATATTCAGTCTGTTACTGCGTCCTGTTTAAACACATCACTCAAGCTGTTATTTCCCCCCATTTTTTAATTCCATTTTGAAACTCATACACAATACAATTTCTTAACAAAAGCTTTTCTCTTCTTTCATGTAAACAGTTTTACAATTAAAAAAAAAAATTGATCAAAGTTTGGAAAAATGTGCATAAATCATCAATTATATATTATTCTAATTGCTTGCATTGGTTTCAATTAGATTAAAATTCTAGCTACAGATTGACAACACATAAAATGCTGGTTTGTGTATGTGTGAGTTCAAATTTTATAGAACTTTCCTGTATGCTTAGTACTTTACATAAATAAAATCAATTAAAGTTTTTTTTTATCATGAAAGATTAGAATACAACTATTGTGAGAATAACAAAAATTAAGACTAGAATAAAGAACAAAAGTAACATGAACTCAGATAAAAAATTGAAACAAGTAAAGTTTTCTCTTATTTCTTAAAAGACACTACTATAGTCAGAATAACAAAAATTAAGACTAGAACAAAGGACGAAAATGTAAGAACTAAAGGCTCGAACAAAGAAAAAGTGTCAGAACTAAAAACTAGAATAAAAAAAAATGTCAGAACTAAAATCTAGAATAAAAAAAAATGTCAGAACTAAAGACTAGAACAAGGAGGAAAGCCAAAATACTAAAACAAAGAATAAAAACTCAGTTTAAAGAATTGATACAACATGTGTCGCGAGATATCTAGTATCTTTCTCCTAAGTGCCCAGATTTCATTGTTTTAACGACTGAAATGGTTCCCATCCATTTCTTCTTGTACGTTGCGCAGTTTTCAAAGAAGACTTGATGAATCCTTTTATATTGACAGTAAAGTAAACTCCTTCAACCCATAAATTACGTCTGATAATGTGCTACTTGCTATTTCTGTACACATTTCAGTTGCATTTTCAAAAACTGCATTTCGGAAGTGTATCAGCAATGCCCGGGTTGGGAAAAGCGTCACTCCGATAACTGAAAGGTAATGAATTCTGTTCTCGTCCGAACTGAGGATTCATCGGGTGCATTTATAATGACTAGAGAAAATGAAACAATCATAATCTATTTAGCCTTAAGCGAAATAATACTTTGAGAATGGCATACGAAGTTTAGGGATATTATAGTTATGGTTGACCAACTAATATTAAGAGTTTTTAAGAAATGTAAATATTAATTTATTAAATTGTGTTTGTGTGTCTGTGATTATAAGCTACGACTTAAATGGAACTTTTAATCACCAGAAAGATAACACTCTTGGAGTAGGAACCGAACATCAAAATAGAAGGATATATATCTGTGTGTGTTTGTGTATGTAGATATATAAGCTCTTGAATCAAGAAGAAATTCCTAGCTACATAGAATTAAAAAACGTAGAAAATCGGGATTAATTGTACAATTTTCTAATTTCTATGATTTTGATTGAAAATTTAAAATTCTGAATAAAAATTCTATGATTTTAAAGATCCAGCAACTTTTGTGATCATTCTGTTTTATTAAGGAATATAATTTTTAATAGCTTTGTATTACATCTTCTGTATAAAATATAATTTTTCATTTTATACAGAAATAGAAATAAAAGGTTATGCAGAATATAAATAATTGTATAAGATAAAATTAAATAAATTTTCCTATTAAAGTTTGTTTTTAACATTATTTAGTGTTAAACAGATATTAGGATATATTTTTGAATATGCATACCCAATTTATGCATTTGCTATTGAATATAGAAAAAAGGATTTTAGCATTGATGTAGTCAACCGAATAATAATAAATTACTAAGCAACTTTTTTTCCCTTGTAGTAATATGATAAAGCACACATGATTTATTCCTCTATTTTACAAGTAGGGCAAAATGAAAAATACTTGCAAAATTTATGCTTTTAGCTACAGGCGTGAACTTTAAAATCAAGTAGATTTGGGAATGAATGTGACATCCTATAGCTCACTTATTCAGCAATCTCGTCAACATGACTCGATGTTTTTTCTCTTAAGTTTCCGATTTTTTAAAAAAAATTTTCTCTAATAAGAAATATTTAAATTAAAGAATAAATATGTAATCACATTTTGTAATTTTTGGCATATTATTTAACGAATTTCTTTAATTAAATATTTTTCATTCATCTAGATTTTAATTATAAGTTATAAACTGCATTTTCAAGAAGTAAAAATAAATTGTAATAAGGATATATCTATGGAATTAATCTCCAGATGAAATCTGGATATTGATAAAGCGTATTGAGATTAACGATACAGTCAGAGGTACAGCAAAGATTGGATTAAGTATTACAAATAGCAGTCATTATTTCTTAATGGGATAAGCCGAATATTATAATCAAGTTATTAAGGAACTATAATAGATACAATTTCAGAGAAATATATTAAATCGTATCACATTATAATCTTATTTTACATGTTAGTTTCTATTCTGAAACAAAATATTCTTATCCATCGTAAAATAATTATAATGACACAAACATCATTTATAGCGAGGAAATTATTGTATATTTTTAATTTCAAATAATAAATGGATATCAATAATAGAAACCGCCAAAGGTAAGCTTGAAAATTTATCATACGCAACAAAATTACAAATACAATTACAAATACAAAATTACAACAATTTTACGCAACAAAATTGTTTTTATAACAAGATATTAACTACATAAATTACAAAATTGTTAATTAGCAAATTGACTTTTGGTCAATAGTAAAATATGTGCTTGTTATATTTTTATGTAAATATTTTAGGAAAAACTTTTAAAGATAAAAAATGCAGCTGTAGAGTAATAATTAGTAATTTCAAATAAATTTTAAAAGGCTAGGGTGGATTGTTACTTACATTTTTATACTATTTTAATGAAGAATAATCTAAAGAATATGCGTCATTTAGTCAAATTATATTAAACTAACTTATTATCTTGGAATCTATCTAATTGTTGGCTATCATTAATAATTTGATGCGAGTCTCTTCAATCAAAAAATGAGCTTTCTTTTTATCTAATGTGAGAATGCGAATCACTTACTTGAACAATACATAAGTTTAGAAAAAAAAAAGCCTTCATTAAGCAATGAGTGCTATTCATTGCAAAAATTATATAGTTTTCCATAAAAGTAAATTCTTTTTCTGTCAAACAATGAAAAATAATATTTCTTCCGTAAAAAATATAAAATATATTATTATTATTAACTAAACTACATTACTTTTATCAGTAGTATTGAAAAAGTTGTTAGACGATTATTACTGACTTCTGATTGTCACTACAGTTTAACTAATGAGAGTTTCCTTGTTATTAGTATTATTTAATGTTAAGATATATTTAATGAGTGCATTTCATAAGTTTTCCAATGACTTAAAAATTATTTGAGATTTCTGAATGGGACAAGAAATTGAAGAAAATATTCTTTATTCAACAACTAGTATTAATTAACGATCACACAGTGAATTTTAAGAAATGTACTATATATATTATACACAGTTTATGAAATATAAGTTTCTCACAAATGTTATTTTATATAATTTCATAAATGAGATGTGTGTGTGTGAAAAATTCTTTTTAAGAAAATAAGAGGTATAATTAATGCTAATTATTCATGAATGATTTATACTTTTGGATTAATCATGTTAGTACAGTATGATTAGATCATTGTGAATGAAATTAAGTCAATACTAAAGATTTTTTATGATTCCATGATTGGAAAAAATTAGTTTAGTCAATTACTAGCGTTAATTACTAAGAGAGTTCATGAAAAAGTGCTTTTTTAATAAATAATAATGAAGAAATATACCGAATAATATTAACAAGCGATTTGCATTATGCAGTTGATAAAAGTTAAATAATTTCATATAAATATATTTTACTTCTACGTTTTCCAAAAAAAAGATATTTTATGCAAATATAAAAATGTGATTAATACTTAAGTAATACTGTGATTTTTCCCCTTAAATACTAATAATATTATTGATTAGAAAAAGATTAATAGTATGCACCTTTTAATTAATAAATGAGCCTGGTTAAAATCTAATGATTGGATAAAATATTATTAGTATCATACTGTCAGTCATAATTTACAATAAAGGAATAAAGAAAGGTAAGGATTTTTACCAGCAGTATATTAAACTATATACACAGGTATCAAAAGCTAAGGAACAATCTACTTCTCAAAGATCTCCATAAAAATGACAGAAACAATAAAATTTATTGTTTATATGAATGATGAAATCAAACTAATGTAAATTTAACCATAAAACGATAGATACCACATTTTTTATGGAGAAGAGCAGTATGAGTGAGAAAAACCTCTGTACATATAAGATATTCAGTTACCGAGTAACATTTATTGATTTTGAACATTTGTTACAGAGTCATGGACAATAATCAGTGGGATCTTGCAGTGTCTGAGAGAAGCCGTGTACCCAGTTCGTACGAGCTATGGTAGGTCTGATGATAGAAAAGGGGATATCACAGGTTAGTGTTGATAAGGGTCTTAATATGTCTCGTAATGTAATCCACCGTCTTTGGAATCAATATCAAATCGATGCTCCTGTGACCAGAGCATATATTCTAGGCTAAACACGAACTAAAATACCTATAGAAGATCATTTTATAGTCTTTCGTCTTAAAGGAGAAACACTTATGTGCTGCAACTTGTTGGAAATCACTCTGTAGCACAAGGAAAAAGAATATCCTATACTACTGTACAAAGGTATCTTCACCATGCAGGTATCTATGCAAAGTTAAAGGTTTTGTGTGCCTCCTTCCTGGACGATAGAGAAGGGCTCACTTATCTCGGCAAGAGAACACGTTTTCTGAACCAAACAGTTTTCTGTAAAAAGAACAGAAAACCAGAACAGGGTTTCTGTTCTTTTTACAGATGAGTCTATATTCAAACAGAACAGCGTGTGGTGATCTGGAGGGGAAAAACACACCATATACCATCAATTACTACACTGTATAAAAATATAAATTTCCCCTTTGGTAGCAAAATGTTTTAAAAAGGGATCTTACATAGGGGTCCCATTAACCTATGTGTTTTCCAGGGAGGAACTGCGACATGTGTGAAATATCAGGATGAGATCCTTAATCTATATGTTCATTTATATGCCGGTACAATTGGTGATAATTTCATTCTCATTAATACATGAGCTCATCGTACTATAGTTGTTGATGAATATATGAAGGGTTTTGGATTTTAGAGAACATAATATCCAGCTCAATCTCCAGACCTGAATCCCATAGCACATCAGTAGGTTCATATTGGTAAACAGATTTCTGTTTTTAGTCCTCATCCAAAGCCTGTAGGAGAGCTAGAGAACAGCTTACTCGAGCCAGATCTTTGTTTCTCATTTCTGTAACTGACAGCAAAAGTCGATGCCCTAAATATACATAAGATAAGGGTCAGCATATCCTTCATTAAAACTCCTTTCATTGGTTTCTATAACATTTTGTTACATAAAACAGTAATTGCTCTTTTTTTACAAAAGTGGACTTTTCCAGCGATATTGCTTATTTTGTTGTAAATCATTTATGCCTTCTTCTTTATATAAGCTTCTTTTGTTGCAATTAATACATACCTGTTTTATGCACATGTCATCCAAATTTGTTATTACTATATCCATTTATTTGCAAATTAAGATGAAAAGTAAAAGAAGTGGTTTCGTACCTTTTGGAAGTGAGTATTGGCTCACATATATATACAAATTGTTTTTGATGTTTCTATAAAAGGAGTATGTGGCAACACTACTCAATACTTAAAGTTTTTAAGCCAGCAGTGGCAACACGTTGAGTGTTAACGCATAAAAATCTGAACGAGCAGCATTTCACTTGTTGGTGACATCTGTGATGTTTGAATGTTTTTCACTTCTTATTTTCTTATATTAATGAATATATTGTTAAGATTGAACTAACTCGTTTTAGTAACATACCCACCATTTCACTGGTGAACTATTGGATTTTACTGTTTTCGTGCAATTGGATGCCAAACCCAACATACTCGTGGTAAGTCCCATGTTTCTTTTCTCTGAGTCTGGTAGGAATCGAACTATCTAATTTAATTTAGCTGATATCTTTAATCACTTATTTAATATGCAGGATAATGTGCCAATTGTTTCCACCCCACAAAAATTTCTAAATTGGGTATAAAGTAACCACCGTTATGGAAAAATGATATGAAACTACGGTTCACACACATTCAAACTGAATGTAATTTCCATTTATTTTATATAACGTCTGACCTTACGAAATACAACAAAATTGTTTTGGGAATAGGTCTGGAAACGCTTTCTGCTGTGAAATATATTTATTGGCTCTGCCAGATAAGGATAAATATATCACATTAAAACTACGCCTGATTCAGGAATTTTCATTTTCCGAAAATAAACAGATCCGAAAGTTACTCTCAGAGCTTCAGTTGGGAGACGACAAACCATATCACCTGCTCAGAAAAATGAGTGAATTAGGTGGCACATCTTTATCGGACGACTTTTTAAGAAACATATAGTTTCAGCACCTGCCAGCAGATATTCAGAGTATTCTTTCAGTGAGCTCTGAACCACTCGAAAATTGCATGAAAATGGCAGATGGAATCGCCGAAGTAACATTTGACACTCTCCTGACCCGTATTTGTTGTAGTAGATATTTCTTGATTGCCGCTGAACGATGTAACCGCACTTCAAGCGGAAATAGTTTCGCTTTGCCAAAAGATTGAACGCATTGCGTGGAAACGATCGAGAGACAATTTACGTGGGAGGTATTATAAATCACCGCATCAGCTCACGACAGTAAATAACACCGAAATTTGTTATTATCACCAGAGATTCGGTAGAAACGTGAGAAAATGCCGCCCTCATCGTTGTTTTCGTCTACGATCATTAAAACTAAATTCGGCTATCGATACACAGATTTTGGCGATATCCACTCCGATAGCCTATAAATTATGACGTCTATTTGCTTATGTCCAAAAAAAAAAAAAAAAACTAAACATTTTTAGCAGACTCTGGGTCAGGTGACTCGTGTGTTCCGTGTTCTAGTGTAACTATAACATTGCAGCCTGCGTCTCTAGAATTATATGCGGCCAATAACACAAAAATTCACATTTATGGAACAAAATTATTAAATTTAGATTTAGGATTCAGACGCAGTTTTAGCTGGAAATTTCTTATCGCATATGTCCCTTTGCCTACAATTGAACCTCATTTTTTAAAGAATTTTGGTCTACTACTTGATTTTAAACGCTAAAAATTAATAGATAATACCATTGAACTTATGCAGACTGGAACTTTTGCGAACTCAACCAATCATGTTTAAGTTAAATTTATTTCTGGAGACTCTCCTTACCACAAAATATTTGCAGAGTTTCCAGGATTAACTTATATTTCTCAAAAGATTATATCTGTGAAGCATAATATAGTCCATTACTTAGGCCTTCCTGCGCATTGCAATTCAAGACACTTATATCCAAAACTATTTGATTCCGTTAAAAGATAATTTCAATTTATGATGGAGCATGGTATTTATAGACCGTCGAAATCACCCTAGTCTTCCCCTCTGCATGTAGTATCGAAAACTTTTATCGCCAACTCAATGCGTGTGCAATACCAGACCGGTATCTCATGCCACATATAGAGGATTTTTCCAACGCCATTTACGGGTGTAAATATGCTTCCAAAATTGCTTTTGAACGGGCATGCTTTTCTATACCGGTGCATCCTATACACAATAAAAAAACTGCCGTGTGCGCTCCCTTTGGCCTGTTCCATTTCTCGTATTTAAACTTTGGCTTAGGTGGAGTCGCTCAAATTTTTTAAGATTAATAAATGAAATATTGGGTGAATTCACTTTTTGTTTTGTTTATTTAGATGGTATATTAATTTTTTATAGTAAAAATGAATATGAACACAAAATTAATGTGCGGACCATACTTCAAAAATTAAATGAATATGAGTTAAATTAACATCTCAAAATGCATTTTTGGAGTATCTGAAAATTTTTTCGGGTATTTAGTTTCACAGAATGGGACAAAGTCTCTTCGTGATAAAGTTGCCCTCATATTAAAAAACCGCGACATAAAACGATTAAGGAGCTTCAACATATTCTGGGTTTCTTAAATTATTTTCACCGTTTTCTGCTGAACGTAGCTGAAAACCAATTAATAGTTATTTGAGTGACGCAAAGAAAAATAATAGAACAAAAATCGAATGGTCTGATATAGCTGAACATAATTTCGGAAATTCAAAGAATTAATCGAAAATGCAGTTTTCTTAGCTCACCCTTATTTAGGTACTAAACTAATGCTACAAATACATGCATCGGATTTTGCAATCCGAGGAGCATTATCACAAATATTAAATAACAAATCAAAACCCCTTGCTTTTTTTCGTGAAAAGTTTTTCCACCAGAACGAAATTACAGTGCATATGACAGGGAATTAATTGCGGTATATGATGCTATAAAACATTTCCGATACATGGTTAAAGCAAGATATTTCACCTTGTTTACCAATCACAAGCCATTAAAATTTGTTTTCGGACAACACTCATACAAAAGTTCACCGAGGCAAATAAGACAGATTTTTTTTTCTCAGTTCAAGACAGATATCTACCACATAAAAGAATAAGAAAATATCACAGCAGATACGCTTTCTCTGATCACTGCCATAGCAATGCTAAATCTTATTGATTCCAATGAAATTTCTAAGGCATAGAAAATTTAAAAAACTTAATAGAAAATCCTAACAACTAAAAATTAAAGAACATTTTACTGCCAGATCAACATGCTCAAATATATTGTGATATGTCAACAGGTTCTGACAACCTTACATTCCAGTTTCATTTCGTAAGCACAAATTTTTATTGCATAATATTTCTCATCCTAGTATTCGCAGCACAAGAAAATTAGTAAAATCAAGATTTATTTGACCTATTATTAATGAAGATTGCATAACCTGGACGAACCAATGTATTCCATGCCAAAAAGCTGAAGTCAGTCGACATACTAAAACATTTGTAGGTTCCTTTCCTAACCAGACAAAGAGATTTGGTCATGTACACCTCAATATCTTTGGTCCTCTACCATCTTTTCTAAGGACAACTCCTATTACCTGACGCTGATCGACAGTTTTACACGCTGGTCGGAAGCTATGGCTATTCCAGATATAAGTGCTCGGATTGTAGACGATAATTTTTTTATAAACATTGGCTTACACAATTTGGCTGCACATTACAACGGATCAAGGGCGTCAATTCGGAAGCCAACTGTTTCAGTCTCTGTCCCATTTCCTGGGGATTAAAAGAATTCGGACATCGCCCTACCACCCGCAAGTGAATGGGATAATAGAGGAATTCCACAGACTTCTCAAAGCTGATTTAAAAGCATATAACATGGACCAATGGTATGTAACATTATGAACCATTTTATTAGATTTTCGAACTGCTTTAAAAGAGGACATCAAAGCTACGATAACAGACTTAGTCTATAGGACTTCACTTCAACTCCCAAGAGAAAGTTTTGTACCGACGGATCTCGAGTCTTCACATCAGCAGTTTCTGGAGGAATAGAAACTGTACTTTCGTGACATTGAACCAATGTCCTCTTCCCGACATAAAACAAAGTCCGTTTTTATACATCCACATCTGAAAAATTGCTCACACATATTCATGCGACATGTCGAAGTGAAAAAGCCTCTTCAAAATCCTCATGATAAACTTTTAAAGTACTGAAGAGGGATCACAAGACTTTTGATATTAACATAAATGGACGTAAAAGTACTATCTCATTGGGCCGATTTAAACTATCTTGCCTTTCAGTGGATATTCCTAAGAACCGTGTTGTTCAGAATACTACTTCTATACTTACGCAGCTGTTGTCACAAGTTCAGAACGACATGTTCATTTTCCAAAACGTTTTCTGACATGATATTAAAAAAAAAAAAAACTGCGGGTGGAGTGTGTGGCAGCACTACTCAATACTTAAAGTTTAAGTCAGCAGTTGTAACACATTGAGTGCTAACGCGCCAAAAATCTGAACGAGAATTATTGTACTCGCTGGCGACATATATGATGTTTTAATGTTTTTTACGCTTAGTTTTCTTATATTAATAAATATGTTGTTATATTTTAATTATCTCGTTTAAGTAACAAACACGCAACCTCAAGTATAATATTTTAAAAGATATAAAAAATTTGATTAGTAATAATGTTACTGATTTATATCATTATTGCTAATCGCATAAGTACGATTCGAGCTTATGGTTGGTTGTGATTACATTTTAAATAATGGATAAGGGCTCTTGAGATTTAATGTTTCAAAAAATTTTTTTGATTAAGCTATATTTAACGCATGAGTTTACAGAATAAAGTATGTATACCATTAACTAGTGAAATAAAAGGTTGCAGGATGAAAATGAGTTTAATTATATAAATAATTATTCTGGATTGTTTTACTGAAATCAAATATATATTTTTTAAAAAACTCATATTAACACTACACTTAAGAAAATAAAAAAAAATATGACAAGCGCTAATGTGATTTTTGTCGTCAGCCATAATTATATTAATATGATGGAATTAGAATTGACATTTGATTGCTAGTGCAATTTAATTAATGTGTTGGCTTGCTTATTATCTAAGATTTGATTACAAAACAATATTATTGAATGAAGAGCCTTTATTTAAAAAACCACTAAAATTAGTGATGGTAAAATATTAATTTCATGTTCCAAAAGCATATTAAGTCATATAGTTTAATTCATTATTTCCCATAAGTAATATACATTTTCATGTCTTTATAAAAATGGTTAATTTTATAAATATGTAAAAAATTAACTTGTTACAATGATTTGATATACTTTTACTTAAACATGAAGTACAAAATAAATCTTATGCCTATAAAGATTTTTTTAAATTGTTTTCTTAAAAATGTTGATTTACTTTTTATGCTTTAAAATTATATAAATTTAACTTATTATCGTTTTATTTATTTAGATAGATTACACGCATTCAATTTATTTGGAAATTTGCCAACAGGTATTGGTACCTCTTTGTTTACGAGAAGAAAATTAATAAGGGGCTTATCGAAATTTCAAAAAGAAATTTCTTTTTTAGAAGATGACGGGATATAGATTGTCGAAACTATCAATTAGTTTTCGGTTTTTCACACACAATTTTGCCTTTAAGATCATTTAATGTCACTCTTCCGAAGTCAATAGAAAGAAAAAAAATATCGATAGGAGAAATTGGGATCGATAGAATAGTAATCTGGATGAAAGTAATTCACAAAGATAAGCGCCAGTTTGTTCGAACTTCCAAAGGAATTGATGATAACAAAAAATATTGGATTTATTATTGCTCCACGAACGGTATATAGCACTAGATATGGCCGTTGGATAAGATTTGCATTTTGGGTATTTTTATTAGCTTTTAATGCCTTCTAGGTTAAGAAATTGCCTAAAACATGGTTTTATTCTTAACTCGAATGATTAATGATTGCTTGGTGCAAATATTTTGGTTGAGGTGTCATTGGAAACACATATTTCATGAAATAGGGGGAAATATATTTGATGTATTTCTAGGTTTGAAATATCACTAAAAAAATTCAAAACTTAATGGAAAAGAGGATGAAGTCACGTTTTTCAATTACATGGAAATTGTTTAACTTTTGCCTGTAATTAAAAGTATGAAGCAATTTTTAAAAATTTCAACTATAAACTAATTTTGGAAAAATATTAAAAATTAACTTCATTAAAACCCTAACACTATATATATATATATATATATATATATATATATATATATATATATATATATATATATATATATATATATATATATATATATATATATATATATATATATATATATATATATATATATATATATATATATATATATATATATATATATATATATATATATATATATATATATATATATATATATATATATATATATATATATATATATATATATATATATTTATATATGTATATATATTAATTTATTGGAATCCAAATATTTCTTTACACGAATGTTATTTTCTGTAATTCAAATCAAATTTGTGATATTTCTAAGAATTATAATTTCATTAGGAATCAAACAAAACCGTTAATGTATAACCTTAAAAGCAATAATATTCCTTTCGGATTCATTTAAAATTATATAGGAAGAAAGAAGTCGATTTTAAGGCTGAAGTAATGCGTAGTTTTTGCAATCACAAAAAAGTCCCTCAAGCATAGAATTTCTTTCAAAACGCATATTTTTCTTGCTTTAATTCACTGCTGTTCTAATTATGCTTGTAATAATTTAAACATTAAATTTACGTCATAATTTACACTACAAATCAATTTCTTCTTTTCTTTTACTAACTATTTACATAATTTTTTTTAAGTGAATAGAAGTTTTGACATGTAGCTTTGAAATTTTTCTTTTTCTAGTTTAGATTTATGCTTATTGCTTTGATTTAATATTTGATATGCTCTTGTGCATATTTCATATATTTTATACTTTCCAACACATTTCTGTATATTTTTATATTTTATATATATTTGAACGACTGAAGCTTGGTGATTTACTTGTTGTTACACCAGCATGCTTTCCTGCACCTATCCCTGAGTTGGGCTCTACTAGTTACATTGTAGAAGACTAGATGAGTCTTCATGATTCTGAAGTAGGCACCATCCAAGCAGAAGACCCTCATTACTTGCTCTTTTTCCATATATATATATATATATATATATATACACACATTCTTAAGAAAATCGAGTGGCCTTTCACCATTAGATGAACGATTAATATTTTGTACTCCATAAAGATACAAAATGAATCCTTTTGTACTTAATTGGGTAGAGAAGTTCTCTTCCAAACACTCTATCCTCGATTCAAAGCAATTTTCACTCTTTTTTTGACGTGTTTATGGCATAAAGCAAATGTGATGTGCTCTGATATGCTTAAATCATCCCGTGGCTCTATGCATCCGGCTTAGTTTCGCTAAAAATGGAGGCATTTAGGACTTCATTTTGTCGAGGCCAATCTATTTGAATTAAAAGATAGGTATAGTTGGACAAGAAGGAGCGCAGAAACATTATGGTCTTTATTTCTTATAATTAATTGAATGACTAAATGACATCTTTATATTTGAGATTTTTCAACATTATATAAACTTTCCTATTCGAAAGTGTGAATGAATGAATTCTATTGAATTCATATTCATATAATATTTATAATATTTGTAATTTCTGCTTAATTGATAATGCTTAATAATATAAGAATGTGTTTGGAAATTTTATTTTTTTATTTGAAACACTATTTTTTGCCAAAATTTAATTTATTATTAATGAATTGTAAATTATAATGAATGCATATTTAAATTCTTTTAATTTCGAAACTCCGTGAATATGACTATTAATTTTCTCGTGAATTTAAATATCCAATTATATTACAGAAATATTATATTTAATATAGTATATTGAACTGAATTGAAAATGCGATTATTATTAAATACAACACTTTAACCAATGAATAAGAATAAATATTTTCATAAATAAAATTCGAAGCTTTTTAATTTAAATGTTAATACAATATAAAGCAAATATTAATCTATAGAATATTACCTGACAGTACGTATTTTATTTATTAAAATTTCTTTGACAATATGTAATTTATTTATTAAAATTTCAATGACAATTTTTGATTTGATTGTTACTAGGTAAAAGCATCCGTTGATAAAACGAAAACAAAATTTTATATGTATAAATTTACCATTAATTTGTATAATAATTTATAATTTCCAATTAAAAATTTTGTCAATGGAAGTATAATTTATATTCGTATTTTATGGTTGGTATTGTCATCAGTGAAGAAAAAAATAAAAAAAACAAAATTAGCAAGTGTAAATCTGAAACGTGTTTTTTTGAAGATGATGAAATGCAATGTAAGGAAGAAATGGCTTATCTGGTAAATTCTGTATAATATGTAATCAAAACAAGTTTTATGGAGACTGAAAAAATGTTAACTATTGCTATTACTACGAGTATTAATTTCATTTTGCTTATAAAATGTATTTAAAAGTTAGAAATAATATTCAATGTTTAGTTGTAACTTATTTAAATGACATTAAATTTCCAATCAATATTTTCCATTAAAATATCTTATTAAAGTTTTTAGTTCTTAAAGTTGGCTTTAAAATAATGAAATGTAATTATAATTGTTTATTAAATTAATGTTATTCTGTAATTAGTTTAAGAAATTTTAATGATATTTTTAAATCTAATTTGAAGTAAAGTTCTGCTTGTTTTTACAGCTAACACCAAATTTTATTTATCTTTATAATAAATTTATAATTCATTTAAAATTTTCTGATTTTTTAAACTTGAGTTTAATTGTTTATAAAACAAATATGCAGTATTTATAATTCACTTGACCACAACTAGTTTTTGTATGTGTGGTATTTTTAAGTAAACACATATGTATATATGTGTGTATTTTACCATTTAGGTAAAATGATTAAAATTTGAAATGTTTTATGAAATTCATCAAGAAAAAAATTTGAACTTATGAAGAAAATGTTTAAAGGAAAATAACATTTTGTGATGAAAAATAGTTCATCTATTGCTCTAAGTTATAACATAATTTATGTTTCTAAGTACCCAAAAGAGGCTGCTCTCAGTGAAACATTAATAGAATAAAACTTGTATTTTTTGCATATTTAAGGATGAATTTTAAAATATTCATGAAAATACAAAACTTTTATAAAAGCATTATTTTCTAGCAATGCCACAATGATTTAAGTACATCAAAATTTACAATTCCTTACATAATTTGTATATCTGCATTTTTAATGTTAGAACATGAGACATGCTGTTCATGCATTTCCAAGTTTTTTTATTGCATATGAATAAGATATTTTGTATTATTTTAATGCAAAAAATATTTAGTTAAAATTTTACAGAGAAAATTTTTTTTTATATAAAATTGGAAGAAAAATCTCATTGGTATTTTGATATATTTTGATTAATGATTGCATGATCCAGAAGAAACTAATTAAAATCTGTATTTTACAAGATATACAGTATTGATTATGTTTTTTTTATATTGTAGTTTTCTATCTTGTATTTTTAAAAATATTTTTACTTGCAATGTATTGGAATATTAGTAGATGTGATACAAATACATAGCTTAAAATTTTTTTTAATCATTTGTAAAAAAAATTATTTATTTAGTTTCAACTGTTTTTCAGTTACAGTTGATTGAATCAAAAATGCTTTAACATTAGAAATAAATGTAAATATGCATGTATTTGTATTTAATGTTTAACAATCCATTTATTAACTTATGATAGGGGCTATATCTATATCATAACAAAGAAAAAATCTTAAATTATTTTGTATTTGTTTCATTGCATATCAATAATTTATCATTTTTGTCACATTCTTCTAAAAATGTTCAAACACTACTAGAGAATCATTAATTTACTAACTTAAGTTACTACGTTTTAATTCATACTTTAATGATAATACCATTTTTTAACACTTGTTTTAAATTACAAATAAAAGTTCTATATTAATTTAATATACATACGATTATTCTCTTTAGTACAGATAGATTTGGAGTTTGATATTCAGAGGCTAACTGTTTTCTCAATAAATATCCTGCATTCTATGCTTCTAGAATACAATCGTCTATTAAAAAATGTTTCAGTAATATGGAATAAATACGTGAGATCTCAGGATGATAGTATTTTTTAGGCTGATTATACAATTCCAAAGCAGAATATAATGACATAGATATCCGATTTCTTTCATCTTTATTTTTTTAATAAATAATGGCTGTATCTTTTTTGAAGTATTATTCTTATGAAATTTTTTGGTATTAATGTTTATATAGACACTATAATGGCAATACAAATATTATAGAAATTTAAATTTTTATGTTTTTTTTTTTGATTTTTTGAATTAGGTGAAGAAATTTGTAGACGAAGAAAAACGCTCAAAAGTAGTCAACTAGTCTTGCTTTGCTGTGGTTAAAAGCAAGGCCTGAATATGAAATCTTTTATGCGTGGATAATGGATTTTATTGATGTCGGATATATAAGATTAAAAAGCGTTCAATATTTTATATAAATGTTATCATGCGTTTAATGTGAAGTATGATGTTAAACGTTCTGTATTTTATGCTCTCATGGACTATAAGATCTATAAATTAAAAAATGATTGAGTTGTGACTTTAATATAAACTACACATTCTTACTATAATCGATCAAGATTTAAATTTTGCAAAATACAAGCTTTAAAATTCATATTATCTGTTCTATTCTTATTTTAATAGTATTCTTATTTTGTTCTATTAAACTGACAATAAAACTGTCAAGCTCCGGTTTTGATTTGACAGCATAAAGATAAGAAATTCTGTATAGATATTTTTATTTAATTTTTTTTGTATTAAAAATTGAATAAATGTTTGCTGTATAATCTTGCATTTTATATTTAATTTCATTCTTAGTTTCAATGAAGTTATTTTCAGTTTAATTTAAATATATCAAAAATGTGTGATTTATTTGCAAAAATATAAGTCAGTTTTGTTCAACAGAATAATTTAAATATTTGACTTTATCCTCCTGTAACTTCAAAAATCCATGTTATCAATATTCAAAAATAAATTTTTATCTATTGTATAAATAAATTATTTTCTAAAAAGAACTTAAATTTTATTTACTTATATAAAATATTTATGCATATTTAATTGTATACAGTTTGTTGTACTAATGAAGTGCATAAAAATTAATTTTGTACTTAATGAGCCCGTAGTAAACTAAATTAAAAAAATTAAGTAGTGTGACGATTTTTTCTTGAGAGTGCTAAAATCACCAGTAAAACTAATTCGATATAAAGAATATTATCAATAGCTGAATAATTTGCTTGATAATGTATGTAATTTAAAAACCACTATAATTATCCAAATCAATTAAAATGCTCGATTCAATTAAATTGTTTTATTAATGAATAAAAGTCATATATCTTTATATTGTAATTGTAAAAAAATAAATAAAAAAAACATAAATCCTTAAAATAAAGTATTCAAAACTTAATTTTTGCACTTAATTGTCAATATAAAAAAGAAATCAGCAATACATGTATAAAAGAATGAAATTCACTCTTTTTTCTATCTAATTAACCCCTTTAAGCGATATTTTGTTTCTCTCCTTAAAAGGAATGGTTTACCCGCATATTTCAAAAGAGCGCATTTCTATCTTAAAGATTGCTTGAGTTTTGTGAAAATGAAAGTGTGAAATTTCACTCCTTCTGAGTGAAATCCACTCGATTTCTTAAGCGTATATATATATATACACTACTGGCCATTAAAATTGTTATACCAAGAAGGCGACATGCTACAGACGTGAAATTTATACGAAAGGAAGAAGGTGCTGTGATATGCAAATGATTAGCTTTTCAGCGCATTCAGACAAAGGAGGCGCCAGTAGCGACACCTACATTGTGTTTAAGTGAGGAAATTGTTCAGCCGGTTCCTCATACACAAATTGCATTTGAACGTTGTTGCCTAGTGAAAAGTTGTTGTGATGCCTCGTGTAAGAAAAAGAAATGCGTACCAGCACGTTTCTGACTTTGATAAAGGTCGAATTGTAAAGTACTGGGATTGCGGTTTCTCTTATCGCAGTATTGCTGCTCGCGACGGTCGAGATCCAATAACTGTTAGCAGAATATGGAATCGATGGGTTCAGGACGGTAATACGGAACGCCACGCGGGATCTCAACTGCCACATATCACTAGCAGCCGAGAAGAAAGGCATATTATCTGCATGGCCGTAATGGATCGTGCAACCACATCACGGGCCGTGAGTCAAGAAAAGTGGTCGTTTGGAAGACAAGTGTCTGCAAGAACAATTCGACGACGTTTGCAGCAGCATGGACTCTCAGCTCGGAGACCATGGCTGCGGCTTCCCGTGACGCTGCGTCATAGACAAGAGCGCCTTCAATGGTGTGATCAACGACGAATATGGGCGCACGAATGGCGAGACGTCATCTTTTCAGATGAATCCAGGTTCTGTGTACAGAATCATGATGATCTTATCCGTGTTTCCATCTTCACCATCTCTTCACCATCGTCACGTCTTCACCATCGTGGTGAACGCACTCTGGCAGCATGCATTCGTCATCGTCATACTAGCCATCACCTGGCGTGATGATATGGGGTGACATTGGATACACGTCTCGGTCACCTCTTGTTCGCATTGACGGTGATTTGAACAGTGCACTTTACATTTCTGGTGTGTTACGATCCGTGGCTCTACCCTTTATTCGAGCCCTGCGAAACCCTACGTTTCGGCAGGATAATGCCCGACCGCATGTTGCCGGTATTTTTACGGACCTTTCTTGATACGGAACGTGTTCGGCTGTTGCCCTGGCCAGCACGTTCTCCAGATCTTTCACCAATAGAAAACGTGTGGTCAATGGTTACCGAGCGGCTGGCTCGTCACCAAACGCCAGTCACTACAGTTGATGAACTGTGGCATCATGTTTAAGCTGCATGAGCATCTGTACCTGTACATGCAATCCAATCTCTGTTTGACTCAATGCCCAGGCGTATAACTGCTGTTATTACTGCCAGAGGTGGTTGTTCTGGGTACTGATTTCTCAGGATCTATATATCCAGCCAAATTTTTTGAAAATTTAATCACTTGTTATTTCTAGCATAATATATTTGTCCAATAAATACCATTTTGTTATCTGCATTTCTTCCTGGTGTAACAATTTTAATGGTCAGTAGTGTAAATATACCATTTGCCAACTAGTCTACCATACGCGAGATTTATCACAGAGGGACAAGTCTCTCGATCTGAATTCGTGAAATCAACGCCTTACTGTACTTTTATTGACAGCACTATGTCCAGGCGTTTTACATATTCAGCAATTTGATGCAACAGCTGATAAGATCACTTGGAAATCGTTAATGAAATCACACCGAACAAGAATCTTCAACATGCCAATTTCTCTTCTCTATTGAACAATTTATTGTTGATGAATGTGTGCGGTAGACATGCTTTTATAACGACTGGTATTCCTCCTTTCGACTGACAGGTGTCTCAATCACATCACACACTAACTTGCATACTTATTCTCACATTATTCAATGCAAAGCAAAAACTGCAAGAACTTTCTTGTTTACCTAAAATCAACATAGATTTAAATTATCTGTATATATTGCTATAAATTATAATTTCAGTGATGCTAAGAAAGGAAAAAATTATAGCGTCATCGATAACTAAAACTCATTTCAGGAAGCTGAAATACATATCAATAACTTCATGAATAATGAAAAATATTGTAAAATCTAAGGCATTAACTGCATCACTGAAATATTATTTGTAATGAAAGTAACTATATATTATTTGTAATGAAAGTCCTTCGGAATTATCTTAACCTTGCTATAGCACTAATCAAATATACTTCATTTGATTAAATTTTCAAACCCCACATATTATTTATATTTAGTTATTGACAATGTCGTGAAATAACTGAATTGCCATTGAGAATTTTATAACATATTTTTCCTTTCTCAACAAACAAGAGTAAATAACATTCCTTCGATGTGGACAAATGTAATTACTGAAATTATGCATTAACAAGTAAACAATAAGTTGAACTGCAATTCCTAAACTTAAAATTATTTACAATATTAATATTGCTTATGTATTTGCATTTATGAACATTTGAACAATGAACAATTTAAATGAGAGTGAGTGTATATGTTGCATTAGAATAAAAATAATAGACATTAATCAGTATAGACTTTTAATAGCCCAAATATTCCCTGAATAAAAGTAAATAACTAATAAAAAAATAAAAAAAAAACAGATAAATAAATATGAAACATATAAATAAGTAAATTGTAGAAATATGTTAGTATAATATATATTTGAAAAAAAAATTTATGCACTTGAAAGTAATTGAGTTTATGTATTTTGCTTACTTTAAAAATGTAAACTTTGAGTTTTTAAGTTAATTTCATAGTTAAATATTTTTATGTGAAACCTTAAAATCTTTGAAATTTATTATTTTCATCATTAATTTAAAATATTTTAATTATTAATTCCATAAATATTACATGAATTATGAAATTCAATTTAATAAAAGTATCAATTCTTTTAACATTAATTTTAGGACATATCACAATATATAGCAAATATATGCTGTTGTTTAAAATAAAAGATTCAAAGTTCTAATAAAATAAATTTATTAGAATACATTTATCTGCATAATTAATAATATACATTTATCTGGATCTTATTAATTATATAAATTAACCTGGATCAAATTTATTAGAATAAATTTATCTTATTATTCTCTAATAAATATATTTTATTAAATTCTTCTAATAAATTTTTAATTTGTTGCAAATAAAATAAATTTATTAGAATTGTTACTTATGACACTTGGACGAGCCAAGCTCGCTATGCCGACGGTTATGCGAATCAAGTCAGTAGGATGCATCTTTCGCTTAACCTGAGCAGCACGAATGTAAAAGTACGACTTTGCTCTAAGACTTCGCCGGAAGATGGCACTACTAGAGGATCCACTTCCTCAATTTTCACATTGACCTAAAGGGGGAGGAAATTTTCTCCAGACTATTATAGTCATGGTAACTATTCAACGACCAACCACAGGACTTTCGATTCTACAGATTTAACGAGCACGTATATCACATGTACTTGGTGGGTCTTTGGCGGTATTGGAAATTGTACCTCGCCCTACCAGATGGAGGTCCGATACCCTAACCACTAGACTACTATGGCCTCAGAATCTTCAAATCATGAAGACTCCACCCGGTTTTTTCTATTTAACTGGGGCTGTATACAGGAAAGCATGCGGGTTAAACAACAACAACAACGGCCTCATAATTGTGCTAATAAATATGCAATGTATTGAAGACCAGTTTATTTCTTGTAAATTCAAAGGAGGGTTAACTAAATTATTTTACAAAATATTTTGTCACCAGCGTCACTCGAGAAATAGGCATGCAGCTTAAATATGTGCTTATGTTTATCTGCCAGTGTCTAATTTGGCGAAAGCTTTCCACGATTCTTGGGTTACAAGTTCATTCAATTCCTGTTTGAAATATGGTTTTGACTGGGATATTTTTTGTTCTCAGCAGAAAATGGAATGAAATCCTTTTTGTGGGAGTATATTCCTCAGTATGTAAAATATGCTTTTAAAAAGTTTATTAAATATGCTTAATTAATTAACTTATGATTTAATATAGCTTTCTTTATTAAAATTTTCGAATTTCCTTTTTTATGAAGTTTTGATTCGTTTGTAACTTTAAAATTCCGTTTTGAATAAGAAAGCTGCTTTAGTGGGATCCGGAATTTAAAGTGGATCAAAAACTTTTACGAACATTTTCGTGAGTATTGAACCTAAAGGCTAGTCATAAGAAATTGTGTTGTGCGTCGGTGATTACTAGAAAATATAACTCATTCGCAACTTTTGTCACTTTCGTATTTCTGTTTGAACGAGTAAACCTTTTTGGGAGACAGTTGGGTCGAATTATTTTAAGCTGATTTGTAAATTTTGTAGTTGGTTGAGCTTTTATTGATTAAGTTTAAGTTAAGTTTATTAAGTGATTAAGTTTTTTTTTTTTTTTGCTCAGATACTAATAAGTGATTTTTACGTTTTCAACAATTTTGGATTTTTCACCTTATTATTATTATATCAATATTTTCCTGTGAAAAACATGCAGTTTTTTTGCAATAATTTAAATATTTATATTTTTTGTTGACATACACAGAGGTTTCGTATTTTCTATATAATATTTTCCATTTTATTTTCGGAATAATGCTTTCAAGTAAAATGGATCTCGTAAGCGAAGAAGTTTTTTCAAGAATTTTCAAATTGTGAGAATTCATTATAAAAAATATTTAATAGTATTTCTTTCTGCAACACACAAAGCAGGTAAAATAAATGTTGAATAATTCTATTTTGAAATTTACTTTGGAGCTAAGTGGACACTTAAGCATGTACTTCAAAACCTATTATACTTTCAGCTATTTTCATGTGGACAGTACTATGATATTTGGCAAATGCTTCAATTTGTAGCTGTGATTATATTTTTAATTTTTGTCTGGTTTTCTTAACGAGTCAAAACGAAGACTGGGGACTAACTTCTAAAATAGTACTATTTAAGCTGTACCAATATTATCTGATTTATAATTTTTTGTTTTTATTTATAATATTACATAGAAATATTCGATAAATATTTTTAATTATAACGATATGTATCTTGAATGTTATTAAAATTTTATCAAATAGATTATGATAAGTTAAGATATTTTATTAATTGCAATCTTTATTATTATACACTAAAAGATAAATTTTAGTTTTTATATAAGTTATTAAAGGATGTTTAGTTTCTCTGATGCAAATTTGCGCAATTTCACTATACAATTAAAAAAAAAAAGCTGAAATAAATGTTGTAGTCGTTAGAAATTAACTCGGAAAGCATCTTATAGTAAATTATAACTTAAATGAATAATTTTTTTAAATTGATTAGCATAGTAAAAGCAGTTGTAAAATTTAGTTTCGCATTATTTGTATAATGTGAGGAATGATATTAATAAAAATCTAGAACTTTTTTAAAAAAAATAATCGAATTTCACAGCTATTATGAAATTTATAACAATGTGTGATTGAATATTATACGATACGAAAACATTTTTTACAGTGATTATACTTAGAACCATTTCATTTTTTGCATCAGATAAATAGGGCAACATATAATAATAATGTCAGAAGAAATATTGTAATTTACAAAAGTCGAAATTATAGTAGATTTTAACACAAAAACCAATTTAAAATAATTGCTCTTTTTAAATTTACCTCTAAATAAAGAGTTTCAATATTTTAAGGAATAAATATTTATTTATACATGTTTTTTGAATATGGAGAAAAGAATTTTCTGAACGTTTTTACCAAATAGAGCATGGGAGCAAATTACGAAAAAACTTTTGAATGATAAGTTAAATCATTTGATATAAAATTGTTAAATCTTCATTTCTAATTTACGTTTCGTAGTTTTTGGCGATCATATAAATTATGTATTTGACTATATAAATGTTACCACGCGAATTGTGCATTTATTTTTAATGGTATTTACTACAAACACTCAGTCTTTTATGACTACATTATTACGAAGATTTATATCATTGAATCCAGTTTTTCTTATTATATTCATCATTAATTCAATATACAAATAGATACTTATTTTTTCAGAAGGCTCTGCCATAATCACTAAAGTAAAGAGTTTTCTCGCCAAAGACATCTGCTGGAAAAAACTAAATGAATTCTCTAGGGAATTTGCTCATCCAGCTGGTTCTGAAATAAGATTAGTTCCCAATTATTCCTCCATTACTCATAATGTTACATCGGGAAAAACAATTCCGTTAGTTCAGTTTTTTCCAGAATGGCGAAATAATTCTCATGTTGAGATTCATTTATATCGCATATAAGAAAATCATTATATTGCATTGAAGAAAATTGATATTATTGAGAAAATATTATCTTTACTTAGTATAAAATATTGAGGTTGTTTCGAGATTGCTAAGTTGCTATCAAAGACATCTACTTACCTGCTAACCTTGGAGAGAGAAAAATCAGTAGATTTTACTGTTTTACAATGAAAAATCAGTAGAAGTACTACAGACATTTTGCTTGAAACAGAATGTTTAAAATTATAGTACCGCAGAAAGACAATTTTACTCTTTAGATTATACATTCTGAAAATGATTTATGTTAAACATATTTTGTGTTAATCTTAATATTCTAGTAAAATATTTAGCAACCTCATAAAGGAAATATGAAAAATAAAAAAAGTATACTACATGTGAAAAATAAACATCGAGGTTTATGTCCCAATATTTATTTTATAGGGTAACCTTTACCTCACTAGTTCAATTTATAATAGTGAACTTATAAAATTGGACATAAAAATATAAAATACAATATTAAATAAATTTAATTGAGTGATAAATACTTCTAAGAGTATAGAAATTATCAAATATTTTGTTTATGAAAACATTTAAATATTTCAAATTTAAATAACTCATGGCAATTTATTTCTTTCATACGTTGTTGACTTAGCATTTTTTTTAGAAACGAGTTGGTGAAGTGCAGTGCAAAACATTTATCATTATGAGAATAATTTGCTGTAATTAAACTTTCTAATCTTATGAACTAAACAAAATTTTTTCGTTGACTGTTTAAACTACTAAACAACTGAATAGACTTTTTTAGAGCAAAATTTAAGCTATTTAAAATTTTTAACTGAAATTGCCAAAAATCAGTACATTTTCATGCATTATCGGGAAATGAGTAGAATTGGTTGCTATGCATCTATATCGGAGATGCTGTAAAAGTCTGGCAATCCACCTATTCAATGTTCGTATTGTATAAATCAAATTTTGAAATACAGAAAAATAAGAACAGCAAATGATATTAATTAAATGGATAATAATGGGAAAATAGAAAATTAACCTAAAATTCATAAATTTGGCACTTTTTCGATTAATGCACTTTATGTAGTTGATACCATCTACATAAACTCATAAGCAAAAAAAAAATAATAATAAATAAATAAATAAAAATAAAAAGACGTTTAGCTCACGTACTGTAGATTGCTGAATACTAATATAAGGAATAAAGCGTAAACACATTCATAACCTTTCTTATTTATTATTATACAGTTGTAAATATAAGAGATGGGAAGTAAAGTTCTACATCACTCCCTCAACTTTGGGATACTTCCAAAGTCATAAAAATGTATCCAAGCATATAAATATTAGCTATGCATCATAAGATTACATGTTTTCCAACTCTTGGTAGTGGATATATGTATTTTGATGCCAAGTAAAGTTGTGTCACACACAATTAATTTAGTACAACCAATAAGTTCATGGAAATGTGTCTGCTATGGGAACTTCATTGTACGCTATATTACAACACGTTTTCCCTTTTTTGCTGTGAATATATACAATTGGTGCCTGAGCTCCAGTGACTGAGTTGTTTCACACCGCTTCATATTATGCTCAGTAAAGTAAAGCATCATTTACCGCTGACAGTAACTGAAAAAGAGATTACATACTTTCTCTCTCACTGGGTTGCTGGAACTCCGTGAGTTGGGGACGTGTAGACGTTAATACGTGAATAAGTTGACACAGATGCTGTATAATCCAGGATTCCAAATTATGAGTTTTTTAGAGATAAAGAAATGCTTCCAACATGACTTACTGTGACGTCAGCGATGACAAGTATGGTCAAGAATATATTGATGACATAAGTACTAGGGTTGTCAAAATAGAATTTACTGAATAATTTTATAAGACTCTTACTAATAAAAACCTTACTGGCTAAATAAAAACCAAGTTGCCAAATGCACAAGAAAATCCGCAAAAAATCACCAAACTCAGAATTTGGAATCTTGGATTATACGGCATCTGTTCAAAGTCCTTCCGCTGGCAAAGAATGCATGTGGATAGAAGGATGACAGTTCAGGTGTGACTTCATCACTTGAACGGGGCTCAAAATTACGAGGTATTTGATCATGGGCAAGTATACCAAACCCGTTAACCTAAGAGCTACAGTCCGGGACTCACCTGTACTGCTATGTATGTACAGTGGATGCCATTAAAAGTCTCTCTCATATTATTAAGATACTCTTTGGAACAGCGGTATGATCAAGAATATATTGTTAAACTATGGTAAATTTGCTACGAGATGTAATAAAATGTATTTCCAAAAGTTCTGTATTCATGACAGCCAAATATGGTCCTTTCTTCTACCCTTAACTTTGGAGCATCAAACGCTAAAATTCTAATAATATCAGAAGATACGAGAAGATGAATTTGTGCTATAAAATGACATGACTAGCAAAGCATCAAGCTGTAGAAGATAGTTGCTTTTCTTAAAAGCTAAATTATAAAAGATTGACCACAAAAAACCCAACTATAATTTAGTGAAAAAGATTTCTTATTCACAGACATATGAGAAAAGAACTTTAACAATAGACATTGAGTTCTGTGTGAATTTTAGCAATGAAATGTCACGCAATTCATCTGATAAATGGAGTTTTCGCTTTTAGATTAATTACGATTTGAAAATCGAAAGGGGAATACATCTTGTGCAAATATTTAAGCATTTATGTGTATTTTTGGATAAAACTATCAAAAACCATGCTCAAACTAGAGGAAGTTGTACAGGCTCTTTTTTCTCACTTCTGTGATCAAGCTGTTGTTATGTATAAAATTAATGCTATTTTAGAAATACATATAAATATTTACAAATGACTTTTCTTCATGAAATTTAGTTTTCAAGAAGGGATTACACGCTTCCAAACTTTACCACTAGAGGTGCAATAAGTCATTTCTTCTTGCAGCTTATAACCATTTCTTGATGTTTATGTTTTGTTACTGATATATATGTTTAAAATCGTAACTATATCGGAAGTCATGTGTATATTATATTTTAATTATGGATTGAGGGTGTGTCACTGGACGGAGTGGGTGAAGTATGCCGGGAGTTTATTCTTCTGGTAGGGCCATCCAATGCGTGAAGGCCACTCGGTATATTTATCTAAAGTCTGTAGGATCCGCAGCGAAGTCAGTCTTTTACCACCAGTGATCCCGGTCTTCGACCATATAATCTGCTTTTTACCCCACCCATGAATAATACAGCATTAAACTGCAAAATCAGCAATAGGTGCTCTTCTGCACAAGCTATCACTGGTCACACTTTATCTTGTCTGGTACTTACCAGGCAAGATCTGGTTCAATACCCACTTTTAGTTCACGATTTCCTTAAGGGAATGAACTCATGGACCTGATGTAGCATTGCTGGTCATGGAGATGAGAAACAGCAACAACACATCAGAACATTATCGGAATCTGAATCGCTATATTTACACACACACACACACACACACACACACACACACACACACACACACACACACACACACACACACACACACACACACACACACACACACACACACACACACACACACACACACACACACGCACGCACGCACGCATTGTTAAGAATAACAAGCAAAAAATGTAAATGGTTGAAACAAACCTTATATTCTGATTTGATATAGAACCAAATATGACTTTATAACACACATCCCTTGCTGTGATTTCAGTTGGCCTAAGTTCATATTCAAAAATAAATGTATTTGAATTTTTTTCTTTTTCTTTTTACGGGTTTTAATCAGTTTTATATAATCATTTTGTTTGTCTATATTATACTTTAAGTATCCTTATTATAGGGTCACTAAATCTTATCAACCTTTTCCTTTTCTCATCAGAAAAATAAAATATTAACACATTTTTTTGCATTATAAATTGTAAAACGATTTATAACTGGAAAACACTAGGTTAAGAACATTTGCTTTACAGAAAAAACATTCTTATCTTCGAAAAATAAGACTTTAAAGCGTTTTTGCAAAGAAGGGTAATAGATGAAGAGACATTTATATTAATTACCAATAACTCATTAGGAAATATTAGGATATATTCTACATATTTCCTTCAAAACTTTCTGTGAAATTTCAATAAGAATATTAAAAATACTTATTGCTTTTTTACTGTATTAATTTTTTATTGTCTTTGTAATTGCTTGCAAAAATATTTTTATAAAGAGAAAGATAGTCAAAACCAGAGGAATTGCTTCAAAATATCATGATTTAAAGGGAATTCTCATCATCCTTGGTTGGGTATTTTTAGAATTTTTTGAAGCTTAAGCAACTAATATTCTATAATTATGTACCTTACAGAAAAATAGATGTAAGAATAATTAACTCTGGTGTAACTATATATTAATTTTCTGTGAGGAACATTATTTATTTAACTACTATTCTAATGTTGAATATTAAATGATATGGAAAGCACATTATTTTACTATTTTTAACGTAGATAAGTAATTAAAATGATTAATGCAGTAGATTTGTGGTATTGTCACATTTATTTGATGAAAATCTCACAAGTCATGAATTAATAATTAGTTTCTCACTTTCATGAATTAATAATTATTTTATTTTTGATGAGTCAGGCCAGTTGGATGCATTTGTATATTTTCCCTTGCACTTAAATGGCAAGAAAATAGAAGTTCTATTTATTTGTCAGTAAATAAAAAATTATGTTATTGAACAAAGCTGAAAAATATAATTCACTCCTTATTTAAACATAGATATAAATCTTAAGGATTTTATAATTTTTACACTATTAGAAATTTAAATTAAAGCCAAGATGGCCTGGTTGGTTATGACATTCATTCTCATTATCCAAAAATAGTGGGTTCAAGTCCTAACCTAATCAAAGAATCTTCATGTTTGCTAATGGC
Source organism: Latrodectus elegans (assembly GCA_030067965.1). Classification (NCBI taxonomy): domain Eukaryota; kingdom Metazoa; phylum Arthropoda; class Arachnida; order Araneae; family Theridiidae; genus Latrodectus; species Latrodectus elegans. The sequence continues at coordinate 9,707,494 of CM057822.1, read as the reverse complement.
GTCAGGGACACATTAATTATATCGATGTCATAATGTCCTCTATGTGAAATGATACCTCTAGGTATCGTTGTCCAAGTATTTGGGGTTTTCCGCTTGGTCCCTACTTCTAAATTGCGATCACTTCCTTTCGAGGCTACGATGTCTTACTTATCGGTACCTCGCTATATAAGGTGTTCTCACTTCCCTTAATTGTAGTACTGAAAGATTTAAATCTTAATAGCCGGGCATTATACAAGAACAATATAAATTTAAATTATTATACGTTTATCAAACAAAAAAAATTGAGCATTATTTAGAAACAATATTGTTGTCATATCTCATGTACCAGTAAGAAATACCTGCCAACATGTACCTAAACTAAAACTTTATTTACTCTATAACAAAATTGTTAAAAATCCTGTCGCGTATTGCTATAGTTTATTTCTTATTCTCATGTGTTAACTGGCATCATATCTTCATCATAATGCTGGAAGACAAAGTTCCACATGCCATACCAGTCATCAGATTATGGATCGGCGGGTTTTTGGTGCCATACATAAAAGAATGTCTTAACCTAGAGTTCCATTACAACTTTGTAAAAATATATTGCGCTTGTGGGTATTTTTGTATTTTTCTAAATGTACTCCTCATTAACCGATGTGTTAGAATTTAAAGAGAGCTTGAAACCACATTAAACATTCATATTTGAGGTGAGAGTTGATTCTGTGAAAAATGTTAAACTAAAGACTAAAACAAAAACCATGCAGTTACCATTTCGGCATGCCATCATTAAATGTAGAAAAGATCAACAGTTGAACAACATATCTTGAAATATCAACAGGCACATCTTAAAAACTTGTGATAAGAAATAGGAGTGATCTCAAAGATATAAATAACATCAAAAGTTCGGTGGCATTTGGAGCAGCACTCGTTGTTAGCACGGCTAGCATGGTTCAAATTTTTCTCAATGTTCTTAGAAAAGAGCGTTTTCTTTTGTTATTACTGATGAACCTAAGGGAATAAGATGCACCAAATTTTATTTCAGACAAATCTCGATCTATAGGAAACCTTATAATGTTGTCAGAGTGAAAAATTATACAATGCTGGTACATATTTGACCAGGTTTTGCTGTCATATCATCTGAAGTTATGAAATAAGGAATCTCAACAATACTCTATTAAATGATATATAATATGAGTTGTCCAGAATAATAGAAAAATGCTTAAAAAAGGAAGTGATTTGTGTAATAATATGGTATGGGAGTGATTATTTAATCTTGATAGATGCAAACTTCAGACTCGAATAATATCATCGTAGTAAATCTGTATTCGATTGAATAAAAGAATGTAGTAAGTACTAGTGACATGTCCATATACTGCAATCAAAATCCAGCCGAATCATTGCAGAACCGAGTACTGACTTCAGATTAAGAAAGAGACAGTCTGAACTGCAGGATTCTTGGGGGTTTTCACGACAAGTAAATCCGTGTGGTGGGTAAGTGAGAGGGAGGAACCTGAACACATGAAGGTCAAGATCGTTTTTTAATATCTCGAAATAATTTTTTTTCCTTCTTCTGTTTTGTCCCACAGATATTTTGACTTGGTGAATGGATGTTTGCTATTTGCTACAATGACTTAACATTGCCTATTGAAAACCTAGACAGTTGTATATCATTGTGTTTACTAATGCATCGACCATATGAGCGTAAACTTTTGGAACACTGTCAGATCTCATTCATTTTAGTTTCTAACCACACAAAAAAACGAAATTAAACAATGATGTGTACAATATATATATATATATATATATATATATATATATATATATATATATATATATATATATATATATATATATATATATATATATATATATATATATATATATATATATATATATATATATATATATATATATATATATATATATTCTCGTATGGTTGATAGTGATAGTTCAAAACAATAAATTCAGCATAATTAAAAAAGTATAAATCGGTAGTATAAATTATATGTAATATATTTATGTCTCTCATGCATATATGTATTTTATTAAATATATTGTATTTTATTAAATATAATACATAACTGAAAATTAGATATTTTATTTTAGCAGTACAAAACTAAATTTTACTTTATCTCGTTGGAAAAAATGATTATATAATGTAATTAAAATAAAACAAATCCCATTGAAAATTTCAAATTGTTTTAAAGCTTCCAAAATAGAAAAGAAATTATGACTTATGCTTTTTTAAGGGTGAATATTTTCAGAGTTAAATCTGAATCTATATACATAACGTTATATGGATATTTAAATTTTTTACAAATATATAATTTATATATATATATATATATATATACTTTATAAATTAAAATCTAGCTACCCTAAATTTTGAGCTGCATTATAAATTTTTAATTTAAAAATATTGTGACACATTTATTTTATTAAAAGACTAAACGGCAGATTTACAGTACATAATACAGTAATTATGATATAGATGCTTTTAATACCTCAAGTCGTACATTGTAATTGTGGTGTCTCCTCACTTGAGACACTCATTAGTGAAACGAAACACAAAAAACCTTTTATTGTTAAGTTGTTAGACGAATTTCGTAATTGGACCCCGAGAATTAAATATGATATTCAGGATAATTATGTATTGAATTTGCATGTTAAATGTTAATGAGCTCTATTCCTTAGAATTTAACTGTTGAAAAGCTATACTTTTCCAGCGTCCGCAGAAAATTCTTTCAAAATAAGTATTTCATTGTTGCATTGAGGATAAATTACAGAATTTCATTCAAAATAAAGATATTTTAAATAACATGCAGTGCTATTAATTGTCTGAAAAATTTCATGTTTATTGCTATACAAATTTGTTACGTGGTCACTTTACGGTAGAATTTCAGACTTGAGAGTTACTTTTTATCGGGATCTACAATTTAAAGTCCATATCAGCTTGATGAATGTTGTTTTACTATTTTCTCAATCAATGTTTTGCAAAGATTAAGCACATTTCTTAGAATAAAAACATTTAACTAAACTTTTAAATAATACAATATTTTAAAAATACTTAAAACAATTAATGCTAGGATATCCCACGTAAAGTAGATGGATGATATTTAATTATCTATAGGTGGATATCAGTAGGTGGATGATATTAATATATCTGTACACCTCAAGTTGCCTATTTCTGCTGAATGAAAACTGCTTTCAGCAGACGAATGCCTCGTAATTTTGAATCACGGTCAAGTAACTAACTCAACACTTGAACTGGTAATGTTTACTCTACTCCATACTGATGGGAAAACATTGGATAATAAAATACATTTAACGTGCTTTGGCTTTCTCAGGCTGACGGTTTTCGATAGGGTTATGTATCGAGCCCACTATTTCGGGATTATAAAAATGGCAATTTCCCTCATCAAATTATCCCGATAAAATTATATATATATATATATACTCTACTTATTGCTAATAAAAATAATAGAATATTCATATTGACTTAACACTTCACACCATTGAATTTATATTATCAATTACATACATATATATATACATACATACATACATACATACATACATACATACATACATATACATATATATATTGTATGGTAATCTGAAATTGTGCTGTGGCAGTATAGAAAGAAAAGAGTACTTTGCCAAGTTAGAAACATTTTAAGCCTTCAAACTTTAATCTTCAAAAAATCTTAAAAGGTCAGATATCCTTCCTCAATCACCTCACTATTGGGAAACTCAGATATCAACCTCGTCCCTAGCACGCAGTTGAAAATAACGATGTGCAATCTGGTCACTAATAATATACAGTTAGAAATGAATAGAAAAAATAACGCATTTTAACTTAAGAAATTTCTTTTATAATATTGAATTATATAAAGACAAAACATAAGTTCTGCATTTTAATAATAATAATAATAATAATAATAATAAAAAAAAAACTGAGTTTTTTTATAAAAATTTTAGAATATATATAAATCCATACAACAGTTTGAAATAATACACTAATTTGAAATTTTCTCAGCAGTACATTGTAGTATTTATAATAATGTTTTTAAAAAGAATTAGTATTATATATATTGAGAAATCATTATCCAATTTTAAAATTCTGCTTAGATTTTAGCTTTTAAGCTTTACTTATTAGATTAGCTATATCCATTTGAATAAAAAAAATTTAAAATATGAAAAGGTCTAATTCCAACTGAAAATTGCAAATTAAATGAATTTTTAAATTTAATTACTTGAACTACAATTTTTGAGTTAGCAATGTTGTAATGGAATCAAACTTTACTACAGATTCAAACTTTAAAATTTCTGAATTTGATCATAAAATTTAAAGGGAGTATGATTAGAAATTCAAACTAATGATTATTATTAACTATAATTAATTTAAATATCTCTTTTAATTTGATAGAATTTATAATTTGAGAGTAGTTAAATCTTAACTATTTAACAGTAATTGTTAGAAATATAAAAATTAGGAGCACATTATTAGTAAAATCTTTTAAATTTATTTAATAAGTTTTATAATGTATTCATTTTTAAATATATTTTTAAAATTCAGAAAAATGAAATCTTAATTATAAGGCGATTAAAATCATATGGTACCTATAATTTTCTCAAGATTAAACAAATAACATTTATAATTGCAAAATGAAACGTATTTTGCGTCTTTGCTTATTATTAATGCTTGTAAGTTCCATTTTAAAAATAATTTAATCTGCTTTATATGTCACTTGATATTTGCTTTAGAGTTATTAAATGCAAGTGATCTTGGTTCAAAATTGTATTTTTGGCTTGCAATTTTTTTTATTTATTGCCTAACAAATTAAAGTTACTTTCTGTAATATGTAAAATTAAAAAACTTAATCTCAAGAATACAAATTTTTAAGCGTTTTATGAAATTTTCAGTATATAAAACAATTATAGATTTATTCTTGATCAAAACGTCATTGAAATTCTAATACAAACAGAATTAAAATGTTTTTTAATTATATAGTTACATATTATATAATTAATATAGAGGTTTTACGGGTTATTTGGATTCCAGGATATGCTTAATTTTGATGCAGTCTAAAACCAAATAGTCTCTATGAGATTTCATATATCTTTCCACAGTAAGTGCATGTAACAAAGAGGAAAAATAGAAACCTCTCAAGCATGTATCTTCGGTTTTTCAACTGGTCTTCAGTTTAAACAGTTAATGGGCTTGAATACCAACTCAGATATAGATGTTAACTGTGGTTTGGATTTTTTTTAAACTATAGGTAGCGATTTAGTTAGAATTCATGTACAAAAAGAGGCAATAAAGCGACAAATAAACCAACCAATCCGTTAATAACAACAGCTAGGATCTAACCTAGAATCTTTCGCCCTGAATAATGCTGTTGGGCATATAAAATTCTAAATCACATAGCGGATATCATAACTCTTTAAAATTGCTTTAAGGCATTTTCAAAAACATAAAGTAATTTTGCCTTTTGATATCTCTTTCCACAGCTAAAGGATATTACTCATGATGTTTACAGAAAAATACTAGAAAATTCACAAGCAATGCCATGACTGACATTAACACAGAAACATAACATACGTCTTTTTTGGCTCAATAATGAATGGGATAGAACTCGAAAAAAAGTTCACACTGACGATCAGCTTCATATCATTAAGAAGTAAATAAAATTAATTAATATAGTAAACTAATGCATTCTATTTATGTGTTGAATATTGTGAGCTCAAACGTAGGTGACCCAAAAACTACTGTATTCGTTAATGACTACTAAGCTTCAAAAAATAGATTTTAAAACATAAATCCACCAAATGTGACGTAATACTTCTTTGGATGGTTGACTTACTGTACGCTTCTTGCTTTTAAATATGACACTCATTTTTTTAGGGGGGGGGGATAATAACCTACCAACTGAGTGGCTCGAATGCAAATAGACATTGAAGAACATTCTTAGAATGTTGAAATGTTAAAATGTTCGAAGATAGCTGCCCATTAGCAAACAATTATAAAAAATTTTATTGTCTTTCAACAAATATGTATTCATACTTCACTGATGTACGTTATGTTTTCAATAATTACTTAAATTTAAGTAATTTACTTAATAAATTATTAAAACGAACATTTTGAAAGGGAAAATTATCTTTCCATATAAAGTTCGACAGAATTAGCATAACAAACTAGGGAAAATTATGTAATTATGTGTGTATTGATTTATGATACAATCACTTCTATTTTAATTTAATAAACTACATAATATCATGTAATAATCTGCTATAAATAGTAAAAAAGGAAAATTTTTCATATTGTTTTTTTTTATTTGATTATACATTGTAAGAAATAGAATTTGAACACAGCTTTGAATTTCATATGCTTTGATGATTCGGAAAATAAAGCTATAGAAAGATAGTAATAAATATATTTTCCTGTAACTTATTCCAATTTTTTTAACCATTAAGCATTAAATAATCAAAGATATTATATGTGTCTTGATTTTAAATAATATTTAACAACATATTTTTGTTAAATCACATTAATTTATAACTTTACTTAAAGCAAACACGTGGCATATTATTGCAAATTTGTTTATTTCTTTTAATTGAGAAAATTACATTATTTTTGATAGTAAATAGTGAGTATATTATGCAGTTTCTTATTTGGATTATTTTGTGAATGAAATCAAAATAATCAGTTCACTCTTTTTAAAAATGGTTCATAAATTTAGTTTTTCCTTGTTCAATTTAATTTTGTTCAATTTATTCTGATTTTTAAAGTAATGTTCGCTTATATTTCTGATATCTTTCTAAAAAAGCAATTATAGAAATTTGATAATTTTTAAAATTGATTTTCATTTTGATGTGAATTTAAGTTAAAAATATTAAAAATTATTTCTCAAGGTTAATGAAAAATGTTTTCTGAATACTTAAAGATTATATAAGAACGTTTTTATTACATCCTTTTAAATGCAATTTCTTCTTACAATTCATATAACTTCTAATATATTAGTTGTCCTGAGAAAATAGCTTAAGGGAAAAAGACATATATTTTTCAACTTTCTATTAAGGTGGTTATAATTTATAATAGTTAGTATGCATAGTTAAGTTAGTGTTTGGGTTGTGGTAGTGTTTGGGTTTATTACTTTTGCTGTATTCCTTAAAATTAATTGTTCTGAAGGCAATACAGAATTAGAGAATATTCTGAATGCTGACTATTATAGATTTTTACTTTTTAATAAAAAGAAAATTCCGTCTGTGTAAAGCAAATAAATAATGAAGGAAAAATTCAAAAAAATGAAATGTAAAATTTGAAAACGTTAATTTTTTGATTTCTTAAAAATAAATTATTGATTGATTGCAAGCAACATTAATTGAAGCTTTCTTATTGACTGCCACATTAAAAAAGAATAGCAGTTTGTTTTCTGGAGTTAATTAATATGAAGGCCTATCCAGTAATTTGTATTCCTTGAAACTTATTTCTTGGTCGTTACGAATTTACAAAGAATAAAATTTAAAAAAATTTTAAATACAAAATTTCTTCACTATTAACTATTAAACAAAATTAAATTTTTTCTATTAATGAAGAAATTTTGTGTTGGTAAATTTATTTTTAAAAGTTATTATTATTCACAAATACTACACATTTAAAAGAAATTTACATTTTCGTGAAAAATTTGTTAAATTTATTTTGCTCCTCTACAAGTCCTTTTTTAATTTTCAAATAAAATTGTTCTAAACCTCAGTAATTGATGAATAACAAAACTGATTTTTTATTTATTTTTCAATTTGTGATTTAACAATAAATATTATTAAAATTAAAGTTTTTTTTTTACAAAAAAATATTATTTAAGCGTTTCTGAACACATTAATTAGCAAGACCTTTTTAAGATCTGTGTGTTGAGTGTATTTATTTCTTCATTCATAAATGGAGACATTTTTCAGATGTAATAAATGATTTACACATCTTAACTTTAAGTTATTGTCAATAAATATTAAGTGTCACACATCAAATATTAAGTAATATTCAAGTATAAATTAGAGTTGTTATTCATTATTATTCAAGCAGGATTGTAGATAATTATATTTAATTCTCTTTTTAATTCTAATTCTCTGAATTCAAGTAAATCTAGAATAATTTATATCATAATAACGCATCAAACTTGCTGATAAACCTAAAAAGATTAAAAAACATGCAAATATGTTTTTTTAAATGCTTTAATATTTATTAAATCGATCTATATTTAAACTAGACCTAGAAATATTTTGTGTAAAATTTTACATTATAGAAGGTGTACATGATTAAGTTATTAAAAGCTTTTCCAATCAGCTATTATAAAATATTGTATGTGAGCTTCATTAGAAAATTTATCTTAGAAAATATCGAACCAACAAGATTAATCTTAAAACATTAAAATTGCTCGTTATAGATTATATACTCATTTTTAATATTTTATAATTTTTTTATTAATATGTTTTGTGCGGAGATTTCATCTAATGGACTGTTGTGAAATCATGCTCTCATTAATAAATATTTTTAAATATTTTGGTGGAATTTAAATTTTCTTATTAATACATTATAAAAAGTTATGTAAAAATACATTAAAATATACTTTAATTATAAAATGCTTAACAGTTTTCATCGCTTCTAAGAATTCTAATTTTCTTACCTAAAGATTTTTAATTTTTGTGTAAATATAAAAATACTTAAAATAATTATTTAAAATTTCAGAGAGGAACATTTATAATGAAATTAATCTTAAAATACCCCTTAAGTACTACAAAGAATTTATTAAAGCATATTCTTAGAAATGCTTCGTTATTTACATAATCAAATAGCACAAGATGCTTTAAAATGGAAGAAAAAAATTCAGAGAATAATAAAAAAAGTAATTTAATGACTCATTATTATACATGATGAAGCGTGATTTTTTCCATCAAATTTTAAAACTACCGTGTAATCGAGTATTCCATATAAAAGTTCCAACTGCCTTTAATTTTAATCAATTAAATATTTCATACATTTTTATCGAGAATTGAATAACTTTCATCAGTTGCATCGTTATTTTACTGGTTCTTTGCTGGAATTCAATTTTTATTAATGTGGGAATTAAATTTTATACATTTAAATTATATATAAAGAAAATGCGGCATACATAAAATATCAAATTCAAGCTTATGTTGAAGTTGTACAATTGTATCTATAAATATTTTCTTTTAAACTGTTAAATTATAAATATTTGAAATTAATTGCTTATTTTTAAGCATATAATAAATAAAAATTGCATATATTGCTTATTTACAAATTTCCTTTTCGAGAGATAAAATTATATATTGCTAAATCAATTTTATATAGCGGATGATAATATTGTATCATTATAAATTTCTTTTTGGCTAATAAAATATCAAAAGACTGTTTAATTTTTAAGAAATTTATATAATTGGGAGATATATTTATATGTTGATATATGGCGCTTATTTTTCCTTTTTATGGTAAATATTCAACTTATATCACAAATGTTTATTTTGTTTGCACTTTGAATGTCATAAATTTCTGTATTATTAATTAGTATATTGTAGACATTTTTATTTTGGCATTTTGTAACGTATTTTGTCAATATGAATAATATATGAAGTAACGCGATCTGATTTAAAAATTACTGATAAGATTTGTTATTACGCTTACATTAAAATATTGTTATTAATTTATATTAAAACATTCTGCGTATGTTGTATTATATCACAATAGTTTTGGTCAATAGGGAAGTACAAAAATGCCAGGATAAAATTATTTATAAAAACTATAAGCAATTATTTACGTAATTTTAGATTCTCTAACTCCTTCTCTCTCTATTAAATATATTTTTTAAAATTCTATTTGTAACAAATAAATATCAATAATTAAAAATTCTAAATCTATTAAATAAATGTATATCCTAAATATACTAATGAAATAAAATAAAAGCGAATAAGTTGAAAGATTTAATTTTAAATAATTATTAAACAGTTAATACTTAAATAACATAATTAAGAGCTTTTGAATTTGTTCAGTGTTTTGATTATGTAATACACTTTAGTGATTGTATAGGATATTTGAAACTTAAATTAATGCTTAGTTGCTTAAAATGTCAGCCCAGATTGAATATTTTCTACCATTCTACATAAATTCTACAAATAAAACAAGTAGTATTGTAAGTAAATAAAACTTGGTCTTCCTAGAGGAATTTGAAATATCAATTGCATTATGTTTTTCATATTTTTCTTTTGATGACTTAAGTTTACTTATGTAAGCACAAAAAATGAAACTTTTTATGCGACATTAAGTATAAAAATTTACTGGTGATTTTTTTGAAACAGTTTTCTTTTTAGAATATCTTATTTGAAAATTTATAATCAACTGAATAGACAGAGTCAGAATATTGCATTTTTTTTCTCTTTTAAAAAAGCAAGTTTCATATTAATGGGTTGCTCCATAATCCAGAATATCCATCAATAGTTTGTTCCATGATCAAGAATTCGCATCAAAGAATTCCTTCCATGATTAACAGTTCAAAACATTTGTATTATTTCATAAACAATAATTCATCTCCATAAGTTTCATACATGGGTAAAGATTTACATTAGTAAACTTATCCTAGAGCTATAGTCTACACCAATGGGTTCATTTCAGAATCATGTTAACCCACTGCATTGTTGAGCAATGCCAATTTCCGATATAAATGAATGGGCATTTTATAAACTTTTAATAAAATACTTAAAAACAGCATCAAAATAATTTTCATATTTCAAATTTTTAATAAGATTTTGCTTGTTACACCACCCAATACAGTGTAACACATTTGTCATTCCCTGGTAGATTGGACTAATTTGACAAATTATCCAAAATGGTGAAATAGAAGGAAATATAGACGAATCAAAAGTCTTAGGAAAATATTTCAGCTGCTTTTAAAACAGTAAAAGTAAATAAAACGAGAGTAATTTTCTAAATTTTTAATATTAGAGGGAGGGACTCTACTTTACCCTAAAGTACCATTTCTGCGGTGACTTAGTAGAAGAGTTAATGAGGTCACTAAATTATGGAATTTGGTATGCTTTTATTCAAAAGAAGTTTTGCAAAATCATCTAGAAGCTCTATAAATTATCTGAAGTAGGGAAATATATCCATAAATAGAATTACTTTTACTAGAATTTCAATCTAGATGAAAAATGAAATCTTAACTACTATATAGAAGAAATGAAAGGTTTTTTTGAAAGTGCTCAAATTACGAAAAATTGAAAGTAAATAAAAGTGCTCAAATTGCTGATAAATTTGCATCTCTTTTAGTTTAAAATCTAATGTTTTATAAAGTGTCTTCATGATTGTACTTAATGTTTAGTGTACTTAATTGTATAAATTGTAAACGCTCATGCTAGTATGGAATTTAGAGGATAAACACATTATATTTAATGCCTCATGTAATAATGAAGTTTGTGATTGCTTTCATGATTCAAGTATTAAGCTTATTATTGAGGGTATTTTATAGTACATGATATAATTGCCCCAGATATATCATCAAACACACCGGAAATATCGTTATGAAGCTTAAGAAACGTGACACAATGTTCAAAAAATATAAACCAGGGTACAAGTCTTAATTTTTCCCCTATCTAATAAGCCATTGGTCTTTATTTACAAAATTTAAATAAATAAAACTTTTATATTCTCAGTTTCTATTAAACATAGTATTAAGGGCTTATTATATCTTATTAGCAAGGCTCGTCTGAGTTGTTACTGACCCAGCATGCTTCCCTGTATTTAGGTTTGAGTTGAGCTCTACCCTTTAGATAAAAGCAACTAAGCGGAATCTTCGTGATTTTGAAGCAAGGATCAAGCAGAAGATCACCTTTACTTGGCATGCCATCTCCAGAGGTATCATTTTATTTGGAAGACATTGCAACCACGAAATAGTTAACGTGCCACAGTTGCCTTTAGTGAATAAAATGGATTTTTGGTTATGCTGTGATTCGAACTCACTTCCTTCCGATAATGAGAAAGATCCCCTAACTAACCAGGAAAATGTGGCCGAAACTCTTAGAATTGAAAAGTTAGAATTTAACACCAGTCACTGATGAGCATTTAGAGGTGGAAGATTATGCTTTAACTTTCTGAATGCATATCTATCGGGAAGATTCTTTGACACCGCATAGGTGATAGCTGAAAAAACCAATGTTAAAACACATTTAAAAATCTGCCACGTAATTTCTTTTCAAGTGAGTTTTCGTAGCTAATAGACATGATTTTCATGTCACCTGAGAGAAAACCATGGAAACTTCCAAGCACTCACATCCAGTCTATGTAGAAGTACCAAATCCATGTTCTGTTGTGTCTGGTATCAAAACTGAAATCTTTTGTTTTGAGGAGTGCTTTGCTACTACGAATCGAAAAATGTTATCCTACTGCTCTGAAGAATACTGTCCTACGACTAACTGAAAAGTATTGTTATACTATCTGAAGAGTGCTGTGATATGATTAACTGAAAAGTGTTTTTCTACTACTCTGAGGAGTGCTGTCCTGCGATTAAGCTGCTCTTAGTCGCTAGTAGCTAAGCTGCACAATTAACTGAAAAATTTTTCAACTACTCTGAAGAGTGCTGTCCTACTCCTAATTGAAAAATATTTTTCGATTACTTTGAAGAACGCTGTCTTACTCTGTCCCACTTTAAAGCTGCAATGAGCACTCCGGTGTTTTCTTGAAATTTTTTTGGGATTTTCTTGCTAGTGACAAGTAAATGCAGCTCACTAGCTAAACTAAATTTTTTTTGATAATTTAAGACAAGATGGATGCACAACAATCTATTTGTGTGCTTTCTACTTATGTTCTTAGAGATTTTGGGTTTTATTCCTTCCACGACACATGAAACTGTATTTTTGAGAACATTTCTTTTGAAAATCCACATGCGTTGATTGTGTAAATGTCTGACAACAATCATCAGCTAGCACTTATGCTGTACCATATTTAATTGTTTGAAAGATAAATATATTAACATGTTTCGAAAAGCTAATTACTACATGAAAATTTCACATCACCTTTATAAGATAAAACATTTTTTAATTCGATACTGCCTTTTAATACTTTCAAAAACTTATAAAAGTTATACTTAGTTACATATTTCATGTTCTTTACGATAAAGATAAAATATCTATCCAGTATAGTTAATCTATTTTTGCAAGAAAATATATAAAGTAAATCTTTCAAAATTCTTCTAGGAAATAAAAAAATGTTCTACTTTGTGAGAACTTTTAAAATTACTCTCTATCGCCTTACTCTCTCTCTCCCTTTCTCTTCATAAACTAATCTTTCAAGTTCTTATTTTCAGTATTTTTTAGAAGATTTCCTTTTTTTTTGCTCACTCTAGAGTGGGAATTTGATATGACTTAACCGTCCAAGCACGGCGGGTTGAAAGTAATGACGACGTAAAGTATGGAACATATACATTAAAAGTGAAATATTAATAAGAGAACGGAATTTATATTGGAGATTTTACTTTATTTTTTGCTATTTTTTTGAAATATTTTAAAAATAATTTAGGTAAAAATAACATAAAACTAAGTCTAAGATGGTTAAAATTTCTAAGCTTTACTAATAAATTTTGAAAAATAATTTGCAATAATGATAAGCTAAATAATCAATTTTTCTTATAATCTGAAGCCATATTATTTAAATATTTTATTTTAAATAGCGCATTTTCTTGCGCAAAATGTATGGAAATAAAATTTTAACACAAACAAATTATAAAAATATTAAACTTTTATTTTTTACTTAAGGTTTACCTATGATCCGACAATTTATTGTATATTTTTGGTATTAAATTATGTTTTGAAATGCTATATTATGTAAAACGTTTGCCCCAAATTATTTTTAATTTTGGAAAAAAGTGGTGTGTTAATTTAAAGGCAACATAGTCATTGAATAAATGTCTTGTTACTTAAAAAACAATTGAAAATCTTTCATACTTCCAAAGCGATTTCATTTACAAGGTAAATACCATAATAATTAAGAATAATTATGATAGCAGATGATGTGAAATGATTATGCATGAAAACATATTCTTGATTACTATAGATAAAAAATTTTTTTCATTTCTTTTAAAATTTGATTTCTTCATTGAAAAGACATTTTATCTTTTGACGTAAATATTGTTTTAGTAAATAAAAAAGAAACCCAACTAATTAATGGTAAGATATCAAATATGTAATGAAATCCTAAGAATTTAAGCGAGTGGAGTTCAGAGTCGGATTTACTCAACAGACTTCATAAAATATAAAAAAAATACATATTGTTTCTAAAAGCAACTGCCAAATACAATTAGTTTTCAATAACGAACGTTAAATTAAAAAGTCTCTAGGTTACTTTGGCCTACTGTAAAGAGACTTCAGAAACCTAGAGAAGAAACGACCGTTCCCTTGACCAGTGAGTAGTAGGCTTTATATTTAATCTGATTAAAAATCGATATACTGTGAGTATCTATGTTTGTATGCTTCCACTGGTGAAAAATAGGGATGCAAGTGCCAACTGAGGCATTGACCACTTCTTTGAATGTGACTCAAATTGACGTAGAGGTTGTGTGCAGTTAGTGAAAATAGCTGAAAGCATATGGCAACAGAACTTACATAGTACAATATATAGATATTCTGCTCTTTGATCTAGGTTTCCATTTCTTAATGAGAAGAATGCTCTTCTCATTAAAAAATGGAGACTTCATCAACTGGAGACTTTTACACCAGGTTTCATATAAGATTTATCAAAATGATTGTATATTTATCCAAATTTATTCACTGATGTTATGTTTTTCTATGTGAGATAAAAAGCATTGTAGTATAGAGCTCCAAAAGTTTCTTTGCAGTAAAAAATATGGTCTAAAATTACATATGAGGAAAAATCATTCCACATTACTAAAATTATGATGAATAAATCACATTTTCTCATGTCGTTTTATCAACAATAGAAGGAATTAAATTTTCCTTGATTTTGTTCATTTTCAATATTTATTTCGATGGGTTAGATTGTCTTTGAAGCAATATTCCTAAATTCAAAGTGGAACCTTAAATGTTACCGTAAGTTTCATTGTCAACAGGGTGATATTAAGTATTTTATATTTGATATAAATTGAGGTGATTTTTGTATTATTTGCTTTTAAAAGACATTGAAATAGGCATAATGTTTGAGTAAATTGAAGTGACATTGTGGCGTTTATCATATGAATTTCTGCACATTGACACATAACGAAATAAACTTATTAATATTATAGAAAAGATAATTAAAATTACTTTCTATAGCACCATCTAATCATGTATTTGATCATCATTAAAGAAATATATAATTGTCTACATTGTCTTCAGCTATCTTTTTGTGCAAAATAAATCAGAAATGAAAGATTCAATATATTTTGAGAACATGCTCGTTTCTAAATTCCACCATATCTTGGTTTATGCCCTATTTCAGATGCATCTACAAGACCTAGAGAGATTATAATGTCAAAGACTAAAACAGTTATATAAAACGTATTTAAAACATATCGTGATATAAGCTCTTTACTAACAATAGAATACGAATTGTTTTTAGTACCATAAAATCTAATAAATTTTCAAAAATAAATAAATAAATAAAGGAATATGTTTTAAACCTCTTGAAAACCAGTCAAAACAAATCAAATGGCTATTGAAATTTCTTCAGTAATCATTGATGGTAATCCTCACTGTTTCAGTGTACTGCACCAAACCGAAGAAACTGAAACAACTAGCATTTTTCAGTTTAACTAACTAACACTACCTCCATTCGTTTTCAGTCAAGAAGTGACACATCAACTACAGAGAGAGAATTTGCATGTGTTGACGCTCGTGCTGATGCATCATCTACTTCAAAGCAGTTTAAAAACTGGCGAAAATTTCACTAGCTGATGGTTTGGTGTTTTCTTCAATTTAAAGGTCATCTTCTTCTATGAAACTCTCAATAAGCTGACCATCATTTGCAATTTGAAATCCAAACCCTGATTCCTAATCCATTTTCCAATATCTTCTGCGCTAAATTTTGAACATGATTTGAACATGAATGAAATTCTCACACGTCTTTCTCTTTTTCTAATTATCTTTCCTCTTGTTGATTTTTTTCCTTTTTCTCATTTTTTGTCTCTTCTTCAGACTAATTTATTTTGCTGAAATTCTGGAAGCGATATATATATCAAAAATCAAAAGCTAATATTTCCGAAACTAATACTTAAAAAGAATTTTCTTTCGTATACTTATATATATATATATATAAAATAAATAAATATTAGTTTCAAGAAAATTACATTCATCTGGTAAAAAAGGCGACACAAATATATATATAAATATCAAACACATATCCTTTTTTTATTAATATACATCTGAAAAATCCTTTTATCAAACATTCAAAAGCTAATATTTTCGTCAAACGTTTCATGTAAGTTTCTTTTATATGATATTGAAATATAAAGATGTGATTTTCTTGTATTTTTTCGTTTTCCTGAATCATGTTAGAAAAATAAACTGTAAAAATTTAATAAATTTGCATTTAGACTAAAAAAGAAGCTGTTCGTTGTGAAAAATAGCATATTTTTATATATGTTATAAGAAGTAAAGAAATGAAACTATAGAACAATTTCAGGCTTCATTTTTCATACTACTAGATAAGTGCGAAAAAATATTTGCATGTTTAGGTTTTTCATTTTATTCGCCCATTTCAAAATTCTGTTGAAATGTCTTGTTCCCGTCTTTAATGATTAATGGTTCTTAGGTACTCTTAGGTATATTTCATGAAAAGTAGGGAAGAAAGTAAGAGATTTCTTTATGCATAATATTATTGGCAAGGGGACAAACATTTTTTCTTGCATAATATCATGATAAATGTTTATATCTTGGAACATTAATATTTATTTTATATTATGATATATATATATATATATATATATAGCACACATTATTATGAAACATTAAAAATTGAGTTTTATGGTGAAAATAATAAACAAATGCATCTCAAATTTTTCCATCGAGAAGTTAAAATATTTTTATTAGTGAACAATAAAAGTGTATTTCATGTTAAATTAAATATTCTGTAACCATAAAACGTAATTTAAAATACTCACTTGAACTTGTATTTTTACCAGTATGTTTTTAAACGTTAATATTTTTTTGTATTATGAAGTATTTATTATTGTTTTTAATGATTGATAATATTCAAACCACAATTCCCATTTAGATATTTTCAACTTTTACGAGATATTAAATAAAATATTTTCATATATAAATTTTTTTGATTTTATGTAACTTATTTTCATAGATTTTTTGTAAAACATATTTTTAACTGTAAATATCTTTCAATTTTAAGTTTTAATATAAAGTGTGTTCTTTTTATCCCTTATTTTAGAAATTTTTGCCTTAAAACATTTATAGATTTTGGTATTAAGTGGTATTGTGAGTTAATTTAATTTCCTTTATTATTAATGGACATAATATTTTTAAAATTATAAAAAATAATTTTGGATGTAAGTCTTTCCTAATTATTCTAGACATTAAATATATTCATGTTCGAAAATTTATAGATTTATATTTATTTATTGAAAATGTACTTTGTATAGTTATGAATAACTTCTTAATTTAAAATTTAATGTATTCGATTCTTAGTTTCCTTAAAGTGTTATAAAATACTTCGTCATTATCAGAAAAACAAAAAAAATCGAACAACTTTTCATAATTGTTGGAAAATATTTTTTATGATTTACGAGAAACGCTTCTAGAATAATTAGTAACATATGTGTTTTAAGAAATTTCTAGAAAAACAAAATTAATTAAAAATAACGTATTTTTATACCAATAAATTACTTGATGAATTAAATCATAGCTGAGGTAAAAATTGGCGTTATAATATCGATTTTATATACACAATTATAGTATATTTCTCATATAATTTCATTTTTAAATTAAGAATCCCATAGAAAAGTGTATTAATAACTTGAAAAATTATACCTATTATTAGTATTTAAAACTGTGTTAAAATATTACTTTTTAAATTGTATTCCTGTCATGAGGGATTTCATTTGTAGTTCTGAAACTATACGTATTACATGAATAGACGGAAATGCGAAGTAGCGCTAGAAAAATGAATAGGTGTAGTATATGGAAAAGCGCAGAAATCTAACTACTTCTTCATCTACATTGATTGGCTAATATGGATGCATGCAGTCAAATGTTGTATACAGAAAAAAGAAACTTTGGATCCACTAAAGATTGATTAAAAGCCATATGCTTCTTCCAAAGCCGCAGCTGCAAACCAGTAATATATTGCACAGGCTAAGATATGTTGCTGTTGTTATTTGTGACACTTGGACAAGCCAAACTCATTAGTCGACTCATTATGGGAAATTGATTCAGAATTGTGATTCTTTCGTTTAATAAGAGTACCACGAAGGAGAAAGTACGACTTTCTTCTATGACTTCTCCGGTAGATGGCACCGCCAGAGGATGCACTCCCTCAATATCGACATTGATCTAAAGGGGGGGGATGATTTTCTGACGAATATTTTACCCGGCTGCTTCATTTTTACTGGTGCCGAGCTGGCAGCCGAATGGTTAGCGCTCTTGCCTTCGGTTCAACAGTTCATGAGTTCGAATCCCACCTTGGGCATGGATGTTTGTAGTGGTTCGGAACCCACTTCAAGGCGTAGGTCTCGGTCTAATTAGCCCTCGCGTGCAAAAAATGACCGTTGAGCGACAAACCTGACAACCAACCAACCAAACTAACCATCATTCTTACTGGCAATGCTCAAATCAAGGCTTGTTAGGAAGCATGCTGGTGCAACATCAGCAAAGGGTGTACAGCCTAAGGTATAAATTGTATTATACATATTTTGTTTATCATAAACTGCATAAATCATAGAAAATTTAATACATACCTATTAGTCAACAATGATGAAATAATCTTTTCAGTGATATTGCGTTTATAACTATATTATTAATTTAGAAAGATGGTCTTATGTTAAAAAGTTATAAAACAGAAAATTGTTAAGTATGCTTATTATGTACTTACACTTTTAACAATTTCACTTGATTGTGATGGGAAATAATCATAAGAAAATATAAGAACAATAAGTGTCATAAATATAATAAACATAAAAGCAATAAGTACAGCTTAAGTTTGCTTCAGTAAAACTGATGATATTTCAGGAATTAAGCTTTGAAATAACTCTCAGAAATCAATGAGTTATTTCCATTGGAAAAAGGAAACAAAGAATTTAGAAGTGGAGTTCATGTATTAAAAACATGGAGAAGTATACATACATACAATATATACATAATATATATACAGATATATATATATATATATATATATATATATATATATATATATATATATATATATATATATATATATATATATATACATATATATACATATATATATTTATATATGTATATATATATATATATATTTATACATATATATATATATTCAATGGTGTGAAGTGTTAAGTCAATATGAATATTCTATTATTTTTATTAGCAATAAGTAGAGTACATTTAGCTGTTAAAAATTAATGTTATGTTCTGATGTTTGTTTTAAGAATGATTACTGTAATAATTATTATAGATAACTCATATATCATACATTTAATGTCAATTATAAAGGACAATATTTTAGAAAATAAATACTGTATTTTTTCAAGTAGCAGTATAATCCATTGATAGAAGATGATTATAAAAAATGAAAGGATTTACATTAATAATATATTTAAAACGTATTCCTCTTAAAATGAGCAAAATAACACTGTGTATGAATTTGTAATTATTTTAATACTTTATTTTTAAAAGATACTTTAATTTAATAATGAATTTATTCAATGTTGAACCTATCAAATAATAACAGATAGCATATTAAAATATGAAAAACTTAATGTATTTTCAATCTAGAACTTAATGTGCATAGCAGTATTTCAATATGGAGATTTCTGGTGCATTGAGTAAACTACAGTTTATAAATTTGGCATTTATTAAACAAATAACTATATTTACATTAAAATGTTTTATTATAAGTTTCATCCATCTTCCAAAAAGAGATGCATTTCATAAAGCTTGCCACACAACAACAAGCCAAATTAAATTGGAAACAAGCAAACTATACTGCGCAATAATTTAAAATTAAATAATAATTAATTAACCATAGTTTAAAATTACGAGGTGACTGTCAGCATTTTGTATTTTTGTTTTACAGAGATA
Organism: Latrodectus elegans; assembly: GCA_030067965.1. Taxonomy (NCBI): domain Eukaryota; kingdom Metazoa; phylum Arthropoda; class Arachnida; order Araneae; family Theridiidae; genus Latrodectus; species Latrodectus elegans. Next base: position 9,687,232 of record CM057822.1, on the reverse strand, counting down.
TTCAGTTAAAGGAATACATAACCTTAGTTTAAAACGTAGTCATTAGAAAGGGCGTTATATGTTTAAAAGAATCAGCGTCATCTTACAACGCAACTTACATTACAAGTATATGAAATAGTTCTAAATATAAAGATTCTTTAAAAAAAGAAAGGAATAAATTTCACCCTATTGTAATAAAATACTCATATTTTTGTGGGGTATAAAATATATTTTAGATAAATATATTTTATACCCAATAATTACAATAATTTTATATATTTAATAATTTTGCATATCCAATAATATAACAATAATTTTGTATGTTTTAGGTAAACAAAATATACTATTGTTAAATTATTATTACATGTTTTTTATAAATACATTCCATCATTTTCTAATAAAAATTAAAAAATAATATGTGCGTGGTAATTAATGTCCATTCCCTCCATTTGAGTAGTCTAAGATTCTGAAGAGAAGAATAGGATTTCAAATGTTGATCTCACATATTATCGTTCAAAACTATTAAGCAACATTTTGTTAGTGGCTAGAATCCACAACTTAAATTTTAGAACTGATGTTTATCAGCAACTGCATTATAAATTTAAAAATTTGCTTTAAAATATGCAGTGATTTTCTTCAAAAATGATGAAATTTAATTTATTTAAATATGTTTAATTTTGTTCTCTCATGCAAGTTACAGAAATAATTTGCACGCTTAGCCATATACAAATATATGAGTAAATTCAATTTCTCTTCAGACTGTAACTTTTTGTTGAAAAATTTAGGAGTTTCTTCTGTGTGAATTCCTTTATTTGTATAATTTTAAAGTTTGGAGTCAAGGAATCTATTCGATTTATTGTTTCAATCACTTAGTTTTGGTTAACATTTATTTGCCATCATATCTTACGAAGAAACTGATGTTATATACTTTAAAACTGACATCAATTATCGTAAACAGTTGCTACACAAATGAATAAAAATACTTCAGAGAAATTCTTTAGAAAAATACAAGTATTAATTTATTCTAAAAATATTCTTGGTTTTATAAAATGAAAAATAATTTGCATCTATATGAAATATAAAAGTTTAAGTTATTTTATAAGTATTTTTTTCTATAACTTTTATGGTTACACTTCCTCTGCAATGATTTTCTTCGTTGAAGTAACCTTAACATTTCAAGAGAAGAAAGATTTCTCTCTCATTATTTAACCATGGCTCAAAATTATGAAGCATCTTCTCAAGATGATTAAAACTGACATTATACATTTTAAAATTGACGCCAACTGCCATCATCAGTAGTAAAACAAGTACATAAAAATACCTAAAAGCGTCAAGAAACTCTTTAAGTTTCAATTTACTCAAAAAAAAACTTCTTATTTTATAAGATATAAAAAAGATATTACTTATATGTAAAACAATAAAAAATTTAGTTATTTTGTTAAATGTTTATTTAATTCATAGTCCGATTCATGAATATAAAATCTCTTGTGGCTTTAGAAGTTTAAACAATAGTTCATTTTATGTACATGTTGCTTTATTTTTAAGCTTACAAATAATAAATTTCAAAACTCTGGCTTTCTTTTCAAAATATTCTCTACATCTTTATGAGTGCGATGTACATCTATATGAACTGCAACTTGTAATAAAAAGATTTACTAACTTTTCTTGAAGTCCCTTGATTCTAAAATACTTATTTGATAGGAATTCTATCCCCTACAGTAACAATTTCAAAACTCAGAAAACTCCCTGTGTAAAATGTAGAGACATATTATTTTTAGCAGTGATAGAGCGTTTCCAGATTTTTCTAAGGGAAAGGATTTTAAGACTTAAAATGCTTTTTATTTCAATATATATATATATGTATATATATTTTGTTCACATGGCTTATAAATCGTATCTTGTTTCTCTTGAGAATTTTGATCATTTGCAAAAAATAAAGATTTCTTAAATTTATTTTATATATATAATTTTAGTTTTAATTTATATGAAATTATTTTGTATGAGGTAAGGTTAAGATTTAAAAACGAATTCTTATAATTAATGTTTTTAGTAATACCGAAATTATTTGGGATTCATTTTCTATATCAAAATATCCAAATTATCTTATTAAATTACTTATGATCAAACCAATTTATGACTAATTTCATTGTTGTTTACCATTCCTGTACTCTTTGACCAGTAATAATGAATTATGATTCCCTGTAGTATAGTATTATCGCTTCACACTCTATAGCCACAGAATTGCAGTTCGATACCCGGGGAGGGCAAAGTCGATTTAAACTTTCAACTTTGCAGATGGTTGATGAAAGAGAGTACCAAGCATGCTTAGGAATTAAGCATTAAGGGTTTCGGGTTTGACTAATTACCAATCCAGGCGATACAGTTTTCATCCCAGGGTCCTCGGTTAGGAAAACTACTATGGCAATGTAAGCATTGATTTACATTTAGGCTAGCATGCCACTGGCTTAGTTCAGTTTTAATGACGTAAATCATAAGTTGTTGCAAAATTATTGCGATAGGAGCTGTAGACCTTGGCTGCCTTTGGGGCTGTAGCGTTACTGAGGGAGAGAGAGAATAATAAATTATTATAATAATGATTATTATAGATTATTAGATTTAATCTCTTTGATGTTAAAACATTTTCTCCCTATATTGCCGTTTTCTTAAAGAAATCATTTGATCTTACCAAGATAAAGGGGTGGAATATCATGATATTTCGTGGAAAGGAAGAAGGACCCATGTTTGATATCAGCACCTACTTGATATTCATATTGAAGTTTTGAATTTTGTACTCATAATTAAGTAATATTCTTGGATTAAATGAAGGATTTTTCCTAATTGTTTCTTGCCGCACGTAAGCTCAACTCACTATCTGTGAAATAAAGAGCAATAATTTGCAGTAATAAAGAAGGTTAATTCCCCTCGATCTACAATAATGTGTTAAAAATATTTATTAAATAGAGAGAAAGCTCTAACTATAAATTAAAATAAATTACTTCTATCGAATTTCAGCTTAGCGCAAAAATTTTGTATCACTAATTTATTTCTAAATTCACATTCAATTAACAATTGGGATATTTCTACCTATTTACAAATTTTTGAAAAATTTTACACGAAATTCGCTTATTTCTATAATATTGATATTTATATTATTTAAAGTTTTAATGAAATACTTATTTTACTTTTAATTACTAATTATGAGTAGAGTAGTTTAAGTAAAAAATTAAATAGAAACTTTATTTTTATATTTTCTGTTGAAAATCTCCAATGGTTGCAACTTATAAAGCTCATTAAAATTAATAGAATAATTATGGGAATAAACTATTATGAATCCCTTGAGTTTCAATAATTATTTCCTATTTTTTTAAGGCAAACAATAATTTGCTCTTTAATCTAATTAGATCTGCAGTTATTGCTCTATCGAAATTGTTTCATAATATTTTATTCAATGAAAATAGTTTTCTGATAAAAATGCAAATTTAACTTTAATGAAATCAAGTAATTGATATTTTGAATATTAAATGGTAATATTGATAATTTGATGCTTCCTATTTTTAAAATAAATGTATATTTAATAATTGTTTTGAAAATAGATGTATATTTAACAATTATTTTGAAAATAAAAGAAACATGCAAAATTATATTACTATTGGTATTCAGTTATAATTCTAAATAAATTACTGTTCATTATATATTATTTCAAAGAGATTAATTATTAAATTTTTATTCTGAATATATTTTTGTACCAATTAATTAATTTTTACTCCATGAATAATTAGAAAAATAATTGAACCTGAATTCTTCATTATTTAGATATTAAAATTTCCTTGGAAGATCATTTATATTAAGAAATTACTACTTTTCGAAGTTTACTCAATTTTGTTCAAAATAATTGAATTGTTTCTTACTATTTTTTCAATTCAAAGTAATGGCTTTCTCGATAAATTTTCTGCAGCTAATATTTAAAAGGGAAAATAGATGAAAAAATTAGATCAATAATGCTATACCATCCAAGAAAAGAATTTCATTATATTTTCAAGAGATTAAAGAGGTAATGTTTTGCGTAATTTATAAACAAGTTGGGCTTCCTTACTAAAAAATATTTCTCATTATTTGTTTCTTAAGATGATGGAAAATACCTGATGAACATTTTTAATATAATAGTTTGTGAAATTGATTTTTAAAATGCATATTTTAAGAAACCTGTCTGGAAATTATTGTACAAAAAATTTGGGTTCACGCAAATTCTTAGAATCATAATAAGTCTGTTAATTTAGCATAATTGTTTTGTTTTGTTTATAAGTTAATAGTTAAATCTAAAGGAAAAATCATGTGATTTTAATATAAGATATGTTTTTAAAACAAGATTTCTTGTCTTCATTATTTCTTATGTATTTTAGGTAAGATTAATTAAATGTTATGTAATTCCAAGATATTATCCCTCAATATTAGTGTAAAATGTGTATTTAGTTGACTGTTTTTGAAGGCAAGTTGTTGTTGCATATTTCAGGTGATTAGCAACGCTAAATCAGGGCTATGAAATTTGTCACTTTAAAAAAATCAAACACTTAATTTGTTTCTGTGCATAGATTATTTATGAAAAGGTCTAGAAAATTTAGAATATGGTGAAGAGTTACCTAATGATCACCAAATTATAAACAAGATGGAAAACATTTTTGTGTAAGAACAGGACATGGGTCTCAAGTACCCACTGATAAGCCTATTTTTGGATGTCTGGTTCCGCCTACAACACTTGAATCATAACGCGCCTTTGAGGCACTTCTCTGGTACCACTGATAAGGAAATGGATGGTCCAAGAAGCATTAACAGCTTTTTTAGCTCTTGAGAACAGTTCCAAATGAGTCAATGACCCAGGAATGTCGAACGGCACATCAGCATCCGCTATAGTCTAATTTAGCCTAAATATCTTACCTCATTACCATGTTTACAAATAACAACAAGAAATGTAGAAACAAGTAAATAAATTTATAAAATTATCGAATGTAGTTAATCCAAGTGGTATTTTATTGCCTGGCTATAGAAACAAATAAAAACTTTATCAGAGAACTGGTGATTAATTCCACAGTAAATATAATTTATACGATAATTAGGTTTAAGATTTGGAGATAATACTGTCAAAAAGAAGGGGCCATATATTTTAGATCTTGTTTGCTGCATACTGAATTATAATAACACGCAATCCAAGTAACATACAAATATTGATCATCAGTCCTTCGACAATATTTAATGGCATGAAAGTCATAAAATTATGAATTTTAAAAATAACATGTTCAATGACGTAAAATAATTTTTTTTTAAATCTACAAATGTTCAAACATTTAATCTTAATACTCTAAGCTTTTTTGCACTTGAATACAAAGTTTTAAGTCAGATCTTCAAAGAGATTTCAAACTTTTATGAAGCAGCCACATTTAAGCCGGGAATCAAGTCCTTGAACAGATGAAGGTAAAACCAACGCAACAACGGTTTAGTTATCACGGTTGTATTTTCTGTGTTAAAAAAGGATATATTTTATGCAAATATACTTTAGTAATTTCTATTTTAATATTAAATATAGTTTTAAATTTGTTATGTTATCTCAATATTATTTAGTTTTATGTAATATTAGAAGTCGCAAAAATAAATACTCATAGATATATATGAATTTATAAGATAACTATTTAAGACACATGGGATTATGTTAAAAATCGATTAGGAATTTTTCTTTTAAATTTTAGTGAATGAGTATTATTTTTCCCATCACAAATATTTTTTCATTATAATTATTGCATGATATATTTTAAGTTGAGCATATTTATTATTAAATATTATGCTATTATGGTATTAAATACTTAAAATTATATTAATTATTATTAAATAATAAACTTATTATTAAATATTTAAAATTATTTTTTTAATCAAGAATATATTATTAATCACCGCTAACAAGAAAAAAATAATTAAAGCCTCTTAGAAATAAAGAAAATTAAGATTAATTTAGTGAATTAAGAAGTCCATTTAACTTAGGTAATCATGAAGTTAATATTCTGTATTACTTTGTAAGTATTAAGATTAATTACTTAGTTTTACTCGTATTCATAAGTTGAATACTATAGGATACCATTAGCAATCACTTATGCATTTACTTGATTTTGAAATTCGGTATTTATCATTGATAGATATGTAAGCTACTTTTTCAGCAAGTAAGTATTAAAAGTCCCCAATACTTAATAACAGAGAAACTTCTGAGATCCACCATTATAATGTGCATTTGATTTGAATAAATATACAAGAATGATCATATTAAGTGCTAAAGCAAGTTTAAACTTGCGATAATGTGCACTTTAGGTACTTATTCAGTGACTGTCTTTGTTAACGTTGTTCAAATTAAGGCAAAATACTGTTACTGGAATTTTTCAGTGGTCTTGTTTTCTATGATTTAGAATTATTGCTATATTATCGCTATTTGTATATTAACGATATTGTTTATAAATACGATTTCTATGCATTTTGTTTTTAAGCAGTTGTACAGAATTATATGTTGATTTTAAACCATTCATTCTGCTTGTTGAGTTGGCAGTCGAAAGGCTAGCGTTCTACTGCGTTTGGTTCAACAGTTTGTGAGTTCGATTTTCACCACTGACTCAGATGTTTACATAATACATTCCACCCAAGGACGATGATTGATTCATCTTTGTATATATTTTGCTTTATCTATCAAATTGCCTGTGATGATATTTATGTAAATGCATTTTTTATTGTTCTTTTAAACTGGGATTGAATCCGAGATAATTCATTCCAAAGCACATTTTCCTCACATTTGATAATTGTTTATTCATCCTATATTATCATAATATTCAATAATAAATTATCACGGGATTCTCTTCGATAGCTGACAGAAAAAATAACATATTCAATTAATCACAATACTTTATATCCACATTATTAATGGTCGAGGAAATGATTCTTACTAAAAGCGCTTTTAAATTTTCTGTCAAAGTAGAACAACTGTGATATATTTATTGAGCTCAGAGCTACTTAGTTAAGAAAATTTTGCTGGTTTCGATTCTATTCATCCTGTAATATTGAGATTCATCTCATTTCAGCAGCTATTTGCTTAATTTAACAAATGACTCCTTTTAGAAAGAATTTAGTGTTCTTTTGCAGAGACAGTTAGATTGATTAATGAAATTCGACAGACATTTTGCCGATTTTTCTAACAGATTTCAGAAACACGATAATGAATAATTAAGGTGAAAGTCATTACCTCCTTCTGAGTTCTCTAAAGAAGTTAAAGATATGTGACACAACTGACTGAAGTTTTAGTATTTGATTTTTATTTAATATGAAAATAGAACTGTAAAATTGTAAAATTGTTTAATTATATATAATATATATATATATAAATGTTTTCCTATATCTGAATTTTATTTAAAATCCCACTTCTTAGAATCCAACTTTTTTGTTAATATTTTTCACAAAATATTAAAATTAAATTTTTATTATGATTTTTTATTTTATTTCAAATATAGTAAAATGTGAATCTTCAGTTTGACTTAAGATCTTTAGCTTTCAATATTTTTTCTGAGTGACTTTCCTTTTTCAATACGTTTAAATATTTAAATATTTTATTATATTTTAACTTTTTTTAAACAATTTAATTGTATAGATTGTAAATATTTCTCTCTATTGACAAAATTTATAAAATATTACTTGGATTTATCTAAATTCTATAAATTTTGATTATATTTTTTACTATAAAGAGATAAATATTAAAAGATTCTGTAAACATGTCCTTTGTCTACGCAGAATATATAAAATGCAGAATTATTAATTTAGTGTTAAGCAATTATATAATTTTGAATTTTACATAATTGTTTACCATTGTTAAATCAAATATTTTTTCAAGCTGTTTATTATTGCAATAACTTTTAATTGTTATACTAAAGGTGTTCATAATTGTTTTTTCATTATAGTATTCAAATACTCATTAAGTTAGGAAAATTTGTTTATATTAAAAAAATTAATGATTAGAAAATTCAATAAATTTTAGCAGTTATTTTTTTCTTAATTATTACTGAAATGTTGTAAACTTAAAATAAATGCATTATTCACTTTTAATACCTATTAAAATATTCATTAAGACTATTTTTATTATATTCAAAGTTCTAATTTTTTTTAGACATTTATAATGTAAAGATATCTTTCAAATTGCTCTTAATTTTTCTACTCGAGTGATCTCTAATAAATTTTTGCTTTTATTCTTTCATTAATAAAAATAATGCATTCTGATGTTTAATAATTTCTATAGTAATAAGGGTTGGTTCATATTAATGATGATATAAATTTAAAATGTTTTACAACTTTGTCTTTTTTAAGTGAACTTCCAAGTGATCTTCATTGTATGAAGACAATAATCAGTTTCCCGTCAGGTTCGAGAAAACATGTTCACTATTCCCTTTGAAACTGACATTGAAGCCGTTATTATGAGGCAGTTTCTTTCCGTAAGTAATGTGATTTACAAATATCTACACTTGTAAATCTTATGACATAATATCAAGTGATCTTGAAGCACACGAAATAGAACAAATGTGTTTTTTTGTGAAATTACAATCTGGATAAAAAAAATTCATACTGAAAAAAAATTACACTCAATTAATTAATCGTCGAAGTGTAATTTATGAAAAAAAAAACTAGTCTGTGAATTACATAATCTCTAGAAACATTCTTTTTTAAAATTCCATTTATTCTATAAGTAATTGCCATTACTTTATGTATAAATTTATTACTTTTAAGAATTCTGGAATATTAAGTTTAATTTTCTAAATACAAACAACACTTATAAGTATTGTGAATCAATTTTGAAAAAATTTCGGGTTTTCTCCTTTGCGTCATGCAAATATATTCACTTTTTATGAATGTCCTTCCAGAATGCAAATGTACTGGATGAATGTTAAAAGTCATACAAGAGATAATATAAAATAATACCAACTTTTGTAATATTTATAACATTATAAAATGTTCAAGAATATTGCTAAACATAATATTAATTACAGCACCCAACAAAATTAACATTTAACATGCAAAAAAACATGTTAAGTTTTTTTCATAAATTTTCCAACTATCATTGAATATTTCTGAATATTTTGCTTATTAATTATTATATTAAGTCCTTGTTGTCCGTTTTCTAAATTCAAATGCTTTTCTAAAATCTAAAATATTAAGGTATCTTAGAGTGGATAATGTTTTATAATACTATGGCTATTATTAGACTCGGAATTTTAACTTTTTCACACTTATTAGTATCTTTAAAAAGCACATGAGACAATTTTTTATTACAATTGTAATTTATCACATTGATGTGAAATATATGCAAAAGTATTTTTCGCGCATTAAGTTAAGTATGCTACTAACTTTTTTTGCCTGTTGCACTGGTTCCCAAAGTACCAAAGAATTTAGTAGGTAATTTTTTAAGGTTTAATAGGGGTAAAATGTAAATTGGGAAAATGTATTTTCTATTGTAATAAAAATCCAGGGAGATATAAAATTAAAAATAAAACCAATCAATTTTTCAATTATCTAGTTAATTTTGCATAACTTTAACTTTTACTAATATTGTGCTTTATCTTGACGAAACTTTTACCATAGATCAAAGCCATGTCTGTAGCTATAGCAAATTAAGTGAATTAAAAAAACTTTACAAAGTTGAATGTAATATTAATAAAATAGAGTAAAATCAAAATTTAAGTAATTTTTATGTTTTGATGAATCGAAGATAGACATATTTTTATCAACATGATGTAAATAGTAAAACAACACTACTTGCTAATAAAGTTTTGGATCCCAATACTTATGACTATAACTAAAATTCTGATTTACATCAAACCTTCTGTACTTAAATATGGTATAGGAAATATTTGGCCTTAATCGCATGCAAGATGCCATGAATCTCAGAACAGTCTGGTTCCGGGAAAGGCGTAGTTGTCTGATATCTTAAAAAAGACAATATTAAGGAATATTCCAAAATTAAATGATGAATGAAAAAAAAAGTCGTAAAATAAACAGTCCAAAATTGAAAGTTATCATTAGAATGGATTTTGATTCTGTAGACTCACGAAGAGATAGAGACCGACTATCGCTGGGGTAGGAAATTTGAATAAAACTGCACGAAACCAATAGACAACATACTTTAGGAATTGAATTCCAATGAACACCCGGAACTGTTGCTTTGATAAACAATATAGCAAAAAAGCACATTTTCTTATTTTTTTATGGTTCTGCTGCCACCCATACAACAATTTATTACAAAATTCAAATGCAGTGCTCAATTCAGATGGCACGAGGTACTACGAAATTAAACTGTATACGATTGAAACAGTTTTTCTGAAGTGATGAATCTAAGTTCAAGTTCCATCAGCCAGGTTGCAGATTTTAAATTTAGCCTGAAAATTTGAAAATACTTTCTTCCAGAAATAATTGTTCATACAGTAAAGTTTGACTATTGTGGAATTACGGGTTGGGGATGTTTCTAATGATAAAGAAAAGGATTTTTAATCCCAATTCATGTCAATCTCAAGGATAACTCCTTTTCGATTATTCTAGTCAACAATATCCTTCCTATGTTGATGCAGTTTTATGAGTTGAATCGTAATTAATTACAGGATGGCGTCTCCACATGTCATGTGGTGACGTCTACCAGGGATTATTAAACTTCCAACGGATTGCAGATGTGATTAGATTGACTTGGCCAGAGACTAGATTTGAAATTAATACTACTGAGATGAGTTCGATTACTGAATAAAAAGTGTAGAAACCAACTAAAATAGATATAGATGCAAAACTTTCATATTTTCTCCAAGTCAAATAGAGTAAAATACCAATTCCCATCATCCAAATACTTGTAAAAAGTATTCTTTAGAAATTTAAAGTTGTATACATAAAAATACATAAAAATTTTATCAGCTATTGATTGTGAATAAATTGTGTTTATTTCTCATCACAAGTTTTTTTCTTTTCATCTTGTTTCTGTCTGGTGTTTATGAGAAAGACAACAATAGAGCATTTCTTGACAAGGTCCCCGGACAGAAATAAGGTGCTCTGCTTTCGTTTTAAAACGGAGATTCATTACAAGCAGAAAGCCTGCCTTTTTCCTTATCTTTACATCTAAGACATCTAAGCCTTGTTCGGCATATCAAACCAGAGCCTACTCAGAGAAAGCCGAAGGTCATAACCATTAAACAGGCTCAGTGTTTGAATATTTATTGGCACATGTGGCATTTTTTCATTATATACTTAAAATTTCTTGAGACAAATTTAATATTTGAATTAAAATGTGTTAAAATTTAACTAACGTAAATAATTGCTTAAATTAATAAAATTCCTATTTTATTACATTTTAATATATCTTTACTTCTTTAACACTCTACGGAAACTATTTTCCGCTTTTACCACGAGGTACACAACATATCTGATAAAATTTGAATTTTCTACTAGCTTCAACAACTATTGTTTCATGAGTATTCTGATTCAATGCAAGGGATAATTGTTCACATTTCGCTAGGGAGTCAAATTCTAGTAATTGAGAAATGCGTTAGTAGTTTACTTCTATGATTAATACTTCAGAGATACTGTATTTCATTTTACGATCGCTTACTATCGATTAAGTATTTAATGAGTTGCTATTTAAATTAGAATTAATTAATAGAAATTGTGACATCTCCTTATTGGAATATGAATACGAATTACTCATTTTATACATAAAGACTAATTTATGAAGAGATTGGATGTTTCTCAATAGCGAAACAATTGTAATATACGAATTACAACTCCCTGTTCCTAATACATATAAATAATACGAAATTATTATCAGTATTTGATTACCTAATAAATATAACAAGCAAAATAATATTGACAAATTATATTGCATTTCTGTTGCTTAAAGTAAGTATTGATTTCAAAAGTTTATTCTGTTTATTTATGCATTAATTTTTCATATAACTATGTAAAATTTAAAAATTTCTGTCATCCATACTACGTAAAATTTAAAAATTTCCGTCATCCCATTTCTAAAATCAATTTTAACTAAAGAGAACCAGGTATAGTTTTCGACATTATGTATGTGCTTGAGAGTCTTCCAACTTTTTTTATTATGATATGGAATTACACTCCATACTCTATTGAAATCTTCCTGCAAAGTGATAACAAGTAATGGATATCAATGATGCAAGTATTGATTATATAATTTTATAATTTTATTATGGTTTTATATAATGTCTTTTTATACATGTTACACAAAACTTGAAGAAAATATTTCTTCATAGATAATCACTCTTAAAACTAAATGTTTTATAAAAATATTCTTACGTTTTTGGCAATTACGATATATTTTAAATATGAAATAACATTTCTGTAGACAAAAACACTTATATAAACGTACAATAAATTCTATAACATGTCTATATGCATAACTAGATATTATTAAAATAAAGTTTTAATAAAATCTACTTCAAACTATTTTATTTGGCTGTCTTCTGCTCTTATGAGATGGAAATAGAAAAATATTGGAAATTTACTTGTATTAATAAATAAAAAGTTTTCATATTTGAATCTAAAAACTCATTACAAACTTATCAAACACCTTAAAACTCATTAAATCGGTCGCAATAATTTTAAATAGAGTTAAAATAAGATGCAAAACAATTTGTCGGAAACTATTATTTTTTCAGATAGTCTCAGACAAGGAGATACACTCTTTAATCTTGCTCTCCGAAATGTAGTTGAAGACTGTGCAATCAACTCTAGAGAAAATTTTTTTTTACAAATGTGTGTGTGTGCAAATTTTCCATTTGGAGAAGACATAGCCTTAGTCGCTAGGGGCTCTTCAGCAAGCCTTAATTTTCTTGGAAAGGAAGGCAAAGAAAATGTATCACACAATCAACCAAAATAAGACCAAATACACAATGACAACCAGTTTTGATAACACATATCTTAAAATATGAGAGTATAAATTTCACACACACACAAATAGCTATGATTCTACATATTTTCATTCTGAATTGAATAATGTCAGAGACTTATTGCCAGAGACACGTAGCAGAATTACTGTTAGTAACAAATGTAATTGTTTCTAAGGAATACACATATATTTATAACCTAGTCTAATTAGCATAAAAATAAAACTACTGCTCTATAGAGCTTTGATAAGACACGTATCTCCATATGATGTTGGAACGTAGATAATGGCCAAAAGTGGTAAAGAAATCATAGAATCTCTTAAAGGAAGATACTGCAAAGCATTTCAGGAGATATAAAATGTAATGATACATCAAACGAATTCTGAACTTTACAAACTGTAAAAAGAGCGAGACGTAGTAAAATTTATTTCAGTCCAAAGAGGGGAATAGACAGGACCTTGATCAAGATGAAGGATGGTCACGGCAAAGATCTTCGACGCTAAGCCAACTGAAACCTGGAAAAGGAGAAGACTGAGTATCAGGTGAATTGAATGTTTCGAGTTAGATCTGAAGATCATCAAAATGAAAAAGTGAAGAGTCTATCAAAGCTGAAGGTGGCTTGAAAATCTCTCGCTCTCTCTGGGCTGACACGTCACTGAAGATGGAAGGAATTTTATTTAGTTACACATTATAATTGGTGATTTTAAAATATTATGATATAAGTTGAAATATTTAGGTAAGATAAGTTGTAAAATAAATTTTCAGTTACAGTATGTTTTTACAGTATTGTATATAGATAATTACATAATTAATAATTAAAACAAAATGAGATCCCAAAATAGTTTATTTTAATGAATGATCACTTGAATATGTAGATATAATCATGTAAGAAATGAACTATCACATTAATTATTTATGTTGATGAATTTTGTAAAAATATTTTTTGACTACTTTTTGATGTAAATATAATTAAATAAATTTATTATTTTTGAAAAGTTATTTTTATTTCTTCAGTTATTTTATAGCAGTACTTTTTTATTTATTTTTGCACTGCAGGGTATTTTAAAATTATCGAGATAAGGTTTTGAATCTGTAAAACCTTTAAATTTGTCGAAATTTGAAGTAAAACAATTCTGACAAAGCTGCAAATAAAATGAAGATGAAACTACGATAAATGTTTCTATTTTTTTCTGAAATTTGTTCGATTGTAATTTTTTTTAAGTAGGGATTTTTTTTTTTGAAGAGAAATAAATTTGAAAGTAAAAAGCAGCAAACACGAAGCAAGTTATGCGTACGTCTTTAAGAATTATAAGGAATCATTCACATGGATATTGTTTGAAACTTCTGAAATTCTTTGTAGTTCAGAGAAAAATGTTTCTCCACACATATATACAAATTCAATTAAATGAAGATCTAATTGCTTACGCGAAGCGTATTTATTTCGGCATTTTGCCCTATAACTTTTCGATATTTAACACGTGACAACAAATATCTGGGTTGATGAGTTTATAACTGTGATTAATGAGTATGTCCCTAGATACAGTTACTTTAAACTATTATCGATAAAAAAATGTGCATTGAATAATGTGCACTCTTAAAATGTGCACACTTATAAAAAATGTGCACTCTTAAACTGTGCACACTTATAAAAAAATGTGCACTCTTAAAATTTCGAGTGGATTTCGCTCAGAAGAAGTGAAATCTCACTTTTCATTTTCACAAAACTCAACCAATCTTTAAGATGGAAATTCACTCGTTTGAAAGATGCTGGTAAACCACTTTTTTTAAGGGAAGAAACAAAAATGCTTAAAGAGGTAAATTTGATAGAGAAAAGAGTGAACTTCAATTTTTATTGAAGTATTGCTTATTATTTTTATATTGAAAATTTAGTGCAGAAATTAGGTTTTGAATTCTTTATTTTAAGGATTTAAGTTTTTTTTGACAATTACAATATAACGATATGATTTCTTTCATCAATAATATAACAGTACAGTTGAATATGACATTTTAATTGATTTGGATAATTATAGTGGTTTTTAAATTACATTCACTACTAAGCAATTTGTTCAGCCATTTATTTCGTAACTTATATACATTTAGTTTAACGTGTGAGTGTAGCACTCTCAAGAAAAAATCGTCACACTACTTATTTTACACTTTAGTTTACTATGGGCCCATTAAGTACAAAATTAATTTTTACACACTTTATTAGTACAACAAATTGTACACAGTTTAAAAAAATACATAAGTATTTAATGTAAGTAAATATAACTTAAGTTCTTTGAAAAATAATTTATTTATAGTGTAACTAAATACTTATGATTGTGGATAATAATCATTTTTGAAGTTACAGGAAAATCAAGACAAATATTTAAATTATTTTGTTAAGCAAAATTGACTTATATTTTCACAAATATATCTTATTTTATGATATATTTCCCAAATTTAAATTAAACTGAAAATAACTTTAATGAAACTAAGAATGAAATTAAAAATAAAATGCAGCAAGATTATACGAAAAACATTCATTTAATTTTTAATACAGAAAAAATTAAATAAAGTTATCTATACAGAAATTCTTATATTTATGATGTCAAATCAGTACCGGAGCTTGACAGTTTTATTGTCAGTTTAATAAAACAAAATAAGAATATTATTAAAATAAGAATAGAAAAGATAATATGCTTTTTAAAGCTTGTATTTTGCAAAATTTAAATCTTGATCGATTTTAGTAAGAATGTGTAGTTTATATTAAAGTCCCAACTCAACCATTTTTTAATTTATAGATCTTATAGCCCATGAGAGCATAAAATACAGTAAGTTTATCATTGTACTTAACATAAAACATTTGTATAAAATATTGAACGCTTTTTAATCTTGCATATCCGGCATCAATAAATCCACTCTCTATCCATGCATAAGATATTTCATATTTAGGTCTTGCTTTTGACCACAGCAAAGCAAGAGTAGTTGACTACTTTTGAGCGTTTTTCTTCTTCTACAGTTCTCTTCACCTAATTCAAAAAATAAAAAAAAAACATAAAAATTAAAATTTCTATAATATTTGTATTGCCATTATAGTGTCTATATAAACTTTAATACCAAAACATTTCATAAGAATAATACTTCAAAAAAATAAAGCCTTATTTATTAAAAAAATAAAGCTGCAAGAAATCAGATATCTATGTTATATTCTGCTTTGGAATTGTATAATCAGCCTAAAAAATACCATCAACCGTAATTCTCACTTCATATTTATTCCATATTACAGGACAATTTTTGGAATTTATGGTAATATTCTAGGAGCATCGAATGCAGGATATTTGCTGAGAAAACACTCAGCCTCTGGTTATAAAATTCCAAATCTGTCTGTAATAAAGAGAATAATCATATATATTGAATTAATAGAACTTTCTATTGTAATTTAAAGCAAGTGTTAAAAATGGTATTATAAAATTAACTAATTAAAACGTAGTAACTTAAGTTTGTAACTTATTGATTATCTAGTAGATTTTGAAATTATTTACAAGAATGTGGCAAAAATGATAAATTATTGATACATAATGAAACAAATACAAAATAAATTTAGATTTTTTCTTTGTTATGAAATAGACATAGTCCCTATAATAATTTACAACATAAATTTTTAAACATAAAATAAAAATATGTATTTTTATTTAACGTTTCAATAATACATACATACATATGTTTATTTTTAATGTTAAAGCATCTTGAGTCAATCAACAAAAACTGAAAAAAAGGTGAAACTAAATGAATGATTTTTTTTTAAATTTGGAAATTACAACAAAAAAATTTCTAAACTATGTTTTTGTATCACATATACTAATATTCCATTACATTGCAAGTAAAATGATTTTTAAAAAAATACAAGATATAGAGAACTACAATACAAAATAAGACCTAAGCAATACTGCATATTTTGTAAAATATAGATTTTAATTACTTTCTTTTGAATAATGGAACCATTAAACAACTATCAAAATTACAAAGAGATTTTTCTTTCATTTTTATATAATTTTTTTCTCTGCAAAACATCAACTAAATGTTTTTGGAAGTAAAATATTTTAAAATATCTTACTCACAATCAGAAAAACACTTGAAAATGCCTGAACTACCATTAAAATGTTTCATGTTCAACCATTAAACATGAAGATATACAAATTATGTAAGGAATTGTAAATTTTGATGTGCTTAAATCATTGTGGCATTGCTAGAAAATAATGCTTTTATAAAAGTTTAGTACTTTCATGAATATTTTAAAATTCATCCTTAAATAAGCAAAAAATACAAGTTTTATTCTATAAATGTTTCATTGAAAGCAGCCTCTTTTGGATACTTAGAGACATAAATTCTGTTATAGAATAGAACAATAAATTATCTATTTTTCATCACAAAATTTTATTTTGTTTAAATTATTTTCTTCATAAGTTCAAAATTTTTTTCTCGATAAATTTCATAAAGCATATTGCAAATTGTAATAATTTTATATGAAAGGAAAAATACACACATATATACATATGTGTTTATTCAAAAATATTATGCATGTAAAAATTAGTTGAGGTAAAGTGAATTATAAATACTGGATATTTAAGCAATTAAATTCAAATTAAAAAATCAGAAAATTTTAAATGAATTATAAATCTATTATAAATATAATTAAAATTTGGTTTCAGCTGTGAAAAGAAACAAAATTTTATCTCTAGATAGATTTAAAAACATTATTAAAATTTCTAAACCTAATAACAAATTAATTCAATGAATCATAATAATTACCATTCATTATTTTAAAACCAAATTTAAAATCTAAAACCTTTAATAGGAGATTTTAACTGAAAATATAGAATGGAATTTTTATGTCATTTAATTAAGTTACCACATTCTTACATTAAACATAGAATATTACTTCAAACTTTTAAATACATTTTATAAGCAAAATGAAATTAATACTTGTAGTAATAACAATCATTCACATTTTTTCAGTCTCGATAAAACTTATTTTGATTACATATTATACAGAATATACCAGATCAGCCATTTCTTCATGGCATTGTATTCATCATCTTCAAAATAACATGATTCAGATTTGCTTTAGCCAATTTTGTTTTTTATTTTTTCTTCTCTGATGACAATAACAACCATAAAATACATACATAATTTATATTTCCATCGACAAAATTTTCAGGTAGAAATTCTAAAATATTATACAAATTAATAGTAGATTTTGATACATTTAAAATTTTGTTTTCGCTTTATCTACGAATGTTTCTGCATAGTAACAATCAAATCAAAAATTATCAGTGAAATTTTAATAAATAAAATACATGTTCTGAAGTAGCATTCTGTAGATTAATATTTGCTTTACATTGTATTAACACTTAAATTAAAAAGCTTCGAATTTTGTTTATGAAAAAATTTATTCTTATTCATTGGTAAAATTTTATATTTGATATTAATCGCATTTTCAGTTCAGTACAATAAACTATATTAAATAATATTTCTATAATATACATTGAATCAACGAGAAAATTGATACTCATATTCATGCAGTATCGAATGTAAAAGAATTTAAATATGCATTCAGTAATAGAATTCATTCTTTCAAGCTTTCGAATAGGAAAGTTTATATCATTGTGAAAAATCACAAATATGAAGATTTGATTTGATCATTCAATTAATTGTAAGAAATAAAGACTAATTGTAATATTTCTGCGGTCTTTCTTGTCCAAATTTATATATTTTTAATTCAATTAGGTCGCCTCTACAAAATGAAGTCCTAAGTTCCTCCATTTTTAGCGAAACTAAGCCAGAAGCATAGAGCCTCGTGATAATTTAAGCATATCAGAGCACATAGCATTTTCTTTATGCTATAGACACATAAAAAAAGAGTGAAAATTGCTTTCAATCTAGGATGGAGTGTTTGAAAGAGAGCTTCTCTAGCCAATTAAGTAGAAAAGGATTCATTTTATATCTTTATGGAAAAAAAAATATCCATCGCACATCGAGTGTGATCGCTCATCGAAAAACCACTCGATTTTTTTAAAAGTGTGGCAAAATTGGTGATTTGTGATAAGAACCTCTTGCCAATTTTAGAAAAAAAGTATAGTTAAAATCTTCGGGGTGTTAAAATACATTATTGTCCTTATTTAGAAACATTATTTGATTATTGTTGAGAAAGTGTAAAACGTATGTACTGAAATAAAAAATCTGTCCAACTTATTAAAAATATAATGATTTATAACTGTTATCCATTATTTTAATCTTATGGTTTTTCTAACTTCAATATTTCACAAATAATTAAGATCCTTTATTGGAGTATAAAATTTTTATGTATATTATTATTGGTTTTAATAACTATAACAGACAGACTTAGAGCAAAACCTTTGAAAGTTTTGAGAATTTCTACAGATGGACAAAGGTTTTACACAAAGCTTTGTCCTCACTGCACGGGTAAGATTCAACTGTCTCCATAACACATCTTCAGCTGCACGGCAATTCTGAACAGTCTTTTTAGAATCAGCATAGAGGATCCAGTGGAGGTCCTTTTTGCAGATAAATCTGTAGAGATCAACAGAGCAGTCTTCGACAGCTTCGGGGAAATTTATGGTTTTGGCACTTACTCCATGGACACAACATAACCATTATCGAAATTAATATATATATATATATATATATATATATATATATATATGTATATATTAATTTGAGAAGGTCATAAAAATCGGCAGCAGAAGAAGGAGGCATTGGTGGCACCACTTATTTGTGTATAAATATTAAAATAAACGCACACACTCATTTTTACTATTATTTTATATGTAAGTGTATCTACGTCTGTGTCATTTTCTGTAGAACTTACTTTTTATTATGTACTAACAAAGTTTGTATTTTTATTCAATATTTTCTATTTTTAGGAGATGTGCATAAGAGAGAAGATGAAACAAATCTGCTGTATATACGTGTTTATGTTTATCGTATTTTTAGCGTTAGGACATAAACGTTTCCCAATATTTCTCATTCGTTCTCGTTCATTTCATTTATATTACGTTTATCACTGAATTTATATATTTAAATGGCGTAAAATCTTGTCGGTTCTCGTATCAGGACACCGACTGCAGAAATTAAAATACCTAATATGGACCAGACACCATTCTCGTTCTCTGAAGTCTCTTGGAATTTTAAGAAAGCAAACTGGCCACTCATCACTAAAATACTACACCAAGGCCTTAATCCTAATAAGATTGACTTAACCTTGAATCCCAACAAAGTTTATAGAACTATTAAAGACAAAATTATATAGCATGTGCTAAAAAGTCTAATTTTTAAAATTATTAATCTATCTAAATCATACTGCCTTACTTTCTCACTTATGCATTTATCCGGGGAACCACAATGTTTAAAGACAATTTTATCCCTACGTGCAACAATTTTAAATATCTGGGTACGACTGTTGATCGCAAACTAACCTGGAAGTCTCACGTAGAGGACGTTTCTAGCCGTGTTCTGAAGAGACTGAGTGTCCTCAAACGACTTGCTGGAGCGAAATGGGGTTGCACAGGAAAAATTCTACTCTAGACCTACCAAGCGTTTATTCGCTCCCTCTTGCTGTGAACCACTCATCGTGGCGGGAGAAAACAATTTGATACTTTGGAAAAAGTACAAAATAAAGCTTTACGAATCATTACTGGGACAGTAAAGACTACTCCGATAAATGCTTTTGTCGACTGGTGTTAGACTATTACAAACTACGGTTCAGGAGTTTGTGGCATGAGTACCTGGCATCCCTTGAGAAGACCATTGTCCTCCAGTGGATCCCTGCCCTTTGCGGAGTCACAGATAATGAAAATACAGATTTCCTTGCAAAGAAGGGCGCTTTAATTACGCAGACTCCCACACGCGCTATGCCTTTCTGTTCTATTAAGCATCTTGTCAAAAGAACTCTTAAGTCCGGAACTCATGAAGAGTTTACTAACCGCATTTCTCTTAAATCTTGGAAGAATGCCATCCTAAATCTGCGCAATAGCCCAAGACATACAGCGGTGGTTGAATTCCGCCTTACCATCGGGCACGACTGTCTGTGGAAACATCTAAATAGATTTGGTATGGTTCCTTCTCCGGTCTGCATGCTTTACAACATTGGTGAGATCGTGGACATAGCGTATCTTTCTCACTGCCCTGCACTTCGTAAGACGTCTCTAACTGAGCGTTATTGGGAAGCTAGAGACATGTTAGATTAATATACTCTGTTGCAGTATCTATCTGTGTTATTGTTCAACCCTTTTTATATATTTTGCTGTAACTGTCTATAATCTGTCATTGGAAATGCAGAAAAATATATAAAATTGGTAAAGAAACTCTCGAGTTTGAACTGATAAACTTATTACATTTTAAATCTTTCTTTTTTTATCTCTATTGCTTTATAGCTGACACAATAAATTCTTTGATTAAGAAAACAAAATTACAATTAAATTTACACTACTGGTCATTAAAATTGCTACACCAGGAAGAAATGCAGATAACAACATAATATTTATTGGGCAAATTTTCTTATACTAAAAATAATAAGTGATTAAATTTTCAAAAAATTTGGCTGGATAGATCCTGAGAAATCAGTACCCAGAACAACCACCTCTGGCAGTAATAACAGCAGTTATACGCCTGGGTATTGAGTCAAACTGAGACTGGATTGCATGTACAGATACAGATGCCCATGCAGCTCCAACACGATGCCACAGTTCATCAACCGTAGTGACTGGCGTTTGGTGACGAGCCAGTCGCTCGGCAACCATTGACCAGACGTTTTCTGTTGGTAAAAGATCTGGAAAACGTGCTGGCCAGGGCAACAGTCAAACACGTTCCATATCAAGAAAGGTCCGTACAATACCGGCAACATGCGGTCGGGCATTATCCTGTTGAAACGCAGGGTTTCGCTGGGCTCGAATAAAGTGAAAAACCACGGGTCGTAACACACCAGAAATGTAATGTGCACTGCTCAAAGCACCGTCAATGTGAACAAGAGGTGATCGAGACGTGTATCCAACGGCACCCCATACCATCACGAACGGTGATGGGCCAGTATGACGATGACGAATGCACGCTGCCAGTGTTTGTTCACCACGATGCCGTCAAACACGGAGGTGATTATCATGATGCTGTACACAGAACCTGGATTCATCTGAAAAGATGACGTCTCGCCATTCGAGCGCCCAGGTTCGTCGTTGATCACATCATTGAAGGTGCTCTTGTCTATGATGCAGAGTCAAGGGAAGCCGCAGCCATGGTCTCCAAGCTGAGAGTCTATGCTGCTGTAAACGTCGCCGGAACAGTTCGTGCAGACACTTGTTGTCTTCCAAACGACCTAGTTTCTTGACGTGGTTGCAGGACTCGTGACGTGGTTGCAGCATCCACTACAGCCATGCGGATAATATGCCAGTGTTTTTGGCTGCTAGTGATAGGTGGCCGTTGAGAATCCGTATGGCGTTCCATATTACCGTCCTGAACCCATCGATTACATATTCTGCTAACAGTCATTGGATCTCGACTGACGCGAGCAGCAATACTGCCATAAGATAAACCGCAATCCCGGTATGCTACAATTCGACCTTTATCAAAGTCAGAAAAGTGCTGGTACGCATTTCTCCTTCTTACATGAGGCATCACAACAACTTTTCACCAGACAACAACGTTCAAATGAAATTTGTGTATGAGGAACCGGCTGAACAATTTCCTCATTTAAACACAATGTGGTTGTCGCTACTGGGACCTGCTTTATCTGAATGCGCTGAAAAGAAAATCATTTGCATATCGCAGCACCTTCTTCCTTTCGTATAAATTCCACGTCTGTAGCATGTCACCTTCTTGGTGTAGCAATATTAATGGCCAGTAGTGTATTTTCATTGATCTTGATTTTCCATATACTTTAAAATAAAGAAATTTACAATAAAATGCTTGTCATAAAATTTTTACAATTTCGCAGCATTAACTAGAAGTGGGATTTCTCATTCCACTAACAATAAAAAATGTAAAATAGCTTTTGAAATCTGCGTACCTTAATCTATGAAGGCTACTCCGAAGATTAAATATTTCTTCCATTTTGACGCATGAATATGAATTCTTGTGAAAATTCCTTCTGGAAGCCTATTTCTTAGTATATATTTAAATGTCTTAAGGCAGCTTTATGACGTGAAATTAATACGTAATGTGAAACTCTGGCTCTTATATATATATATATATATATATATATATATATATATATATATATATATATATTATATATATATAATATATATATATATATTTATATATATATATATATTAAATATATATATATATATATATAAATATATATATATATATATATATATATATATATATATATATATTTATATATAATTTTTCGTTTTGATTTAGTATCTATTTTAAACTGATGATGTAAAATGCCTCAAGTGAAAAATTGTCACAATATATCTAATGTATAGCCCTGTTAAATGCTCATTATATCAAAACTATATAATTATTCGGTTTTAAGTATTTCGCATTTTTATATTACCCAATAAAGGAACCAAATGCTTTCTTCAATATATTTAATATTAAAACTGTAAACTTAGAAAACTATTCTTATTTTTTATTCTATACGTTGTATAATGCAATCAAAGGGAAAAAAATTTTATGGCTATCAAATGAAACCGAAAATACGCAGATAAATATTCTGATTCTTTTCTACACATTACAAAATTCAACTGACCAAACTATTCAAAATCTTATTAAAAAATTGACATGTATACATATATACATCTATATAAAATATTCTAATATGTCTTTCTTTATATTTTCTTTTCATTGTAGGCTTCAATAATATAGTGACGAAGTAGGATAAGAGATACAACATTAAATAGACAAATCTGTGTGTGGGGGTATGTACTTTATTTCATAATTTCTATTTTTTGTCGAATTAATAGTACCATTTTAAATTGGGAAGAAAATTTTAAAATTGATATTTAAGAGTGATAAAATTACCTTCAGATAATTATGTTTTTTAATAATTGTTTCAAATTGCTTTGATTTTAACTGAAATTTATCTTCAGGGAACATCATTCAAATGTAATATAATGATGTATTTTGTATAAACAGAAAACTTTCCTTAATATGTATTACGAAAGCCTATTTACGGGCAATAATGCATTCATATGTCCATTATATATCTAAATCGAGATATTGACTTGTGAAAATACATATTTTAAGGCTACGATTCTCTGATGGTTTAACAGTAAAGAGAAAAAAAACAATATTATTTACATACAATAAACATATATCCAATAAAGCATAGATACATTAGAAAATTAAAAATTTAAAAAATACTTACAGAATGAAAGGAAAATGTAAACACACATATAAAATATAATGAAATGAAATATCAATATGGCCAGCTTCTTAAGGCAGAAAGTATGGCTTTTCTGCATTGGCTGGCGACTAGAGTAATGATGAAGGCACTGCACAGCGACGCTATACTAAACTTCTTTAAATGAATTGAAAGAGCTGGCAATATTGGTATGAAGGAGCTGGCAATATTCGTATGAAGGAGCTGGCAATATTGGTACATCATTTCATTTGATTTATTGCGTGTTTCCCTTAAGTTCTGTATGTCACTTTAAATTTTGTATAATGAATTGGATAGATATACCTTCTGAAAGCTATAAGTCAATAACCTTGTCTTTTCCCTTTATTTTTCTTCATTTACGATTTTTTAATATTTAAAATTTAAGATTACTTACATTTTTGTAATTCTATTTAAAATATTTCCGCACTAAATGAATTGGTAAATGAATCGTTTGTGTTTACCGTTACTTTTTAAAACTACACACACACACTCACACACACATATATATGTTTATAACATATATATATATATATATATATGTATATATAAGCTTTAAGATATATATATATATATATATATATATATATATATATATATATATATATCTTAAAGCTTCGTTAAACTCTTAAAAGCAATGATGATTTTTAAAAAAAAATTCTTTAGAAGTTTTGGCAACGAACTAAGAAAAACACTTTCTGTGCTATCTTAGCAATTGCTTATTCTTTTTGAGAAATGATGAACATTAACTGAGATCCAAGTTTCACGCAGAAGAATTATATATTTAGAAAGTAAGGAAAATTTCATTCAACAAACAACTATCGTTAGTTTTCTCTTTTATAGAATATTTCTTGAAACAGATAATATTCCATTAAATTTTACCGATACAAGCGTTAAGAGAAAACGGATAAGATAAATGGGATGAATGGTATTGTAATCTGGATGAAAAAAATTTGTTAGATAAGCGGTATTTTACTAGAATAAAATAGGATAAGGAGAAGAAAAATTGAATTTATATCGTCTTTGTTTTATCATAAAACTGGCTTATCACTCTCTTCTTATTATTTAAAACTATTACATATTTAACAGAAAGTCTTTTTAGTCAGTTTAATGACATGTAAAGTGTGATGTTTCATTTAAAGAATTTACTGTCATTTTATCACATAAAATGTTTTTGAAAATAATGTAAAAATATTAGAATTATAACAGTGAATTATTTTGAATTAAAAGGCAATAATTAAAATTGTAGGTGCATTGGAATATCAATACATAGTTTATACAGGGTGTATATATCAAGTCTCTAATAATTTGAAGTTTAAGGATTCAGAAAATAATGAAAATATAAGGTATCTCATAGCTTTATTTACAGGGTGAGAAATAAATGTATTTTTTGAGTAAGAAATATTTCCCAGCTAATTTTCTTTCACATTTAAATACTTCTACTTGTGTGAATGACTTCCTCATGTGCTTATTGAAAGAAAGATGAGGAGGATTTAGTATGCAATTTATTTTGGGAATCTTTTATAGTATCTGCACCATTTCAGAAAAAATAAATTATAATGGATAATTCAGGGGTCACAACATTTGACATAATACCCCAGTTTATTTAATATGATGTAATTTATAACATAAAATATTCAGAATTTTAGAATGCCTGCTTCTAATTAACGAAAACTTGCATCTAACTGATATAACCTAAGTCTGGGCAACGTACCGAGAAGTATACCGATACAACAATAACTATTAAATTAAATACTGCTAAATTAGAATTAATTGCATACAGTTAGAGAGAATATGATTTATTTAACTGCAGACAATAAACCTATAAGTTGGATTTACTCTAAAACGGAAGATTTTATTATTATTTTACTCGTATCAGTAGACTTTTTATAAATAACGAAAATTTGATGTTTTAATAATATGGAAATTTGGTTATTCAAACATTATATATGATAACTGATTTTGTTTTTATATTCCATATAATGTTTAATAATTTTACTAAAATAATTACCATAAGAAGCTTCTAGACTTTAAGAGAAGTACATCCCAGATCGTAATGTTCATTTCTGAGTGACTTGCTGACATCATATCATTTTCATTAAGCGTTTTAATAGTGTATGTTTAAGGTTTGCATTTTTATTTGTGTATAAATGGAATATATATATATATACACACACACATATATATATATATATATATATATATACATATATATATATATGTATATATATATATATATATATATATATACATATATATATTCTGGGACACATATTTTTCTTAGGAGGAAAATATTTTATTTATAAACATATTTAAACTTGGGAGATATAAAATGTTTTCTCTAATGTTTGGAAAGTTGGATATCAAAATACCAAGTGTTTTATGCTTTTCAAAAAGCTCCTAGGAATTTATAAATGGACACATTATTCATCACCTGAAAGAAATAAATGTCATGAAAATCATTGTTTAAAATTTGTTTTGAATGGTTTGGAATATCTATTTTATTACTTCTGTTCCTGCTTTAGTGGATCAAAATTCCTTTTAAATTTCAAATACTGCTCTAATTTGTCTTTTTATGAAAGAAATTATTGTAGATATATATATATATGTATATATATATATATATATATATATATATATATATATATATATATATATATATATATATATATATATATATATATATATATATATATATATATATATATATATATATATATATAGCCATATAAATAAAAATTTAGTATTTTACATATTTTTGATTACACAGGTTTTAGAATCCATTCCATTTCCATGCTTTTTTAAAACTTCTACAACCACATTCGTCATTCAGCATGAATGAATTGAAAGTAACACCATGATACGAATTTACATAATGTTCTTCAATATAGAAAAAATTCTACAAAATTGCTCAGAATACAATTCAAACCAACTACTGAAATTTTGGCCCACTAAGCAAATTATATTTGTATATTTTATTGTATTAATAATTATATAATTACTATAATGATATGCTATGAGTAACAAATTATGAAGGATAATACATTATGTCTTAGGTATAGTGTATAAAGATATATTCTTATTAATAATTGCATTGAAATATACAATTATTATAACGCATAATTGCATTACAGCTTTTTCGGTACTACGTATTAGAATCCCCGCAGAGTTTTAGGCCAAATGAAAATGAAATTTTTTTTCTTATAATTAGTAATTTTCATTTCACAATTATAAGTTAAATTTCTATGTTTGAATCATACGTTATGCGCTATTATTGCTTAACTTTTATAACAAAATTAGCTGCTGTGACACTAATATATAAGCTCCAATTTTATTTTGTTTATAAACCTTAGGAAAAATATTAATTACTCTTAATTTTAAAAATATTCTAATTATACTTGTATTTTTTACAATCTGGCTATAACAAAAACTATCTGCGTTTTTTGTTGCAGAGATTTTGAAACTCAAATTCATCAAAAGTTCCTAAAATATTTTTGATGATTTCAACTAGGCATATTAAATTCCAAAATTATGATCATCTAACAGATAAGCTTTCGCTAGTAAAAATATTGTTAATTTCAGATGTAACTTGTGTAACGATTGATAAGCTGTTATTCAGTGTCACAGAAAGCTGTAGTGAGATAAGTTTCAAATTTGATAATGTTATTTTTTGTATATATTAGCTAAAGTCTGTAGTTTTGCATTGTAAAAATAACAATAATGGCATTTATATTTTTTCAATATGACAATATTATGTGTTATAATAGATGACTAAGAATGGTGAGATATATATAAGTATGTATGATTATACAGCTTATATTTCATTTTCATTCAGATGCATTTATTTAATTAAAACAATAATATTTAAAGTTTTATTATGAATTACTAATTTTTAAAAGACAATTTTAGATATCAATACACATAACATCATTATATCACAATATAAATATGTCTTCCTCTGAATAATTTTAAAAAAATCACTTATGAACGAAATTTTATACAAAACACTGAAAAATTCCAGAAATAATTAAGTTTATAATGCTTTCGCATTAATTTTATATCTTTTTGAGACTAAATAGAAAATAATTACAATTACATGAAACTAAATTTTTATCTATCCTTGCCTTCAAATAAATGTCATGCAGTTAAATTATTTTAATAATAATAAAATTAGTAAAACTTTTATGACAATAAAATCTAGCTCACTATTTATCATAAAATCTTCCCAGAAAACCATCATGCATTAAATATTGAATACATATTATACTTTGTCAAATTATAAATATCATATATTATGAAAACTACAAGCAGTTATGAAATATATGAAAAAATAAAATCAGTATTTTGCGAGATTATTAAATAAATGATAGTATAGTTTAGTATTAATTAGATGGCATTAGTTAAGTATGGAATAATGCAAGTAATTTTTTTTTATTTTCTAAAATTTTTTGCACATGCATAGCGTGAAAGTAAAGAAGATAGAGCCAGTCATGGATTTATATTACCATATTCCAAGCAGCAGGCAAGAGTAAGCATCATTTTTCAAATAAATTTCTTAATAAATTTGTTTCTTAATTCTCATTTTGAGAGAAATATTTATACTTTTAACACAAAAATTAGATTTGAATTAGAGTTTATTAATTTTTAATTTATTTAAGAATTATATCAGAATTTATTAGGGTAAATAATAGTGGCTAATGGTATTTAAATTTATTTTATAATTATGTATATATATATATATATATATATATATATATATATATATATATATATATATATATATATATATATATATATATATACCATACATACATACATACATGCATACATACATACATACGTACATATTTATATTCTTTAATATGTAGCATCTTTTTTTGAATAAAATATTTTCCAGAATACATATTTTAAACTAGTAAAATGTGTAATATAAGTATTTTGCAACTATCTTTCTCTTTAACGCTTCAAATTGTAGCAGAAGTAAAAAAGTTGTACTCAATTTTCTCTGCTATAGTTTCAGTAATTTATCGCGTTTTGTGTAAAATTAGTCGTAACATTGTTTTTATTACGGATAAGAAAATAATAAAAATAATGATACTTAAGATCAATAGACTAGAATATATATAAACTTCAGGTAAAAGAATATATATACAGATATATATATATATATATGTCTGTATATATATATATATATATATATATATGTCTGTATATATGTATGTATATATATATATATATATATATATATATATATATATATATATATATATATATATATATATATATATATATATATATATATATATATATATATATAGGTATATATATATATATATATATACAGATATTCTACATTTTGTGAATTTAGGACAGTTATCTTTAAAATTAATTATATGTTTTTCATTGTTCCCGTTAGTATTGGAATTTGTACTTTTGTAAATTTTTATACTGTTTCCATATAGGGAATTTTGATGTCAAATATTATTGACTAATGTAATTCTTTTTTCAATATGATTGAATAAATGGTATCAATAATTTATAAAATGTTTATACAGTCAATGAGAAAGTTACTTCCATTAAAAAAAATAAATAAATAAAATCAGCCACTTAAGAACATCAGATATAATTTCAGTCAAACGAAGTTAATTTCCATTCTGATATTTCCTATAGATAAACTAATATTAATATTAATTCTTAATAAATGTTACAGTGAGTTCAACGTAACTGTTATAAAATATTTTTCTTTCAAAAATTAATACATAAAATTCATACTGTAAGAGAGTGAGGATAATCTGACACACATGGAGCAACAAGTTCGATAGAGCAATTTTTGCTTGTCGTCAATAGATTCAGAAATTAACTCCATAGACAAATGCTCCTCCATGCTGAAAAGTTTACATTATTTTATTAACCTCTAGTAAAATGAGTAATTTACTTCTCTCTTCATTGTTAGAACATTATTCTGCATCAGGCAAATTTCCAAACTCTTATCTTTTCGTAATTCACTTTAATTATGATATTCAATTCAAAATGTAAAATTAGCTTTCAATTTTTTTTACTTTTTGCAGAATGATTTGTCTTTTATCAATGCTACTTTTAATTTATATTTAATAATAACATTTCAAGATATCGAGCAAATAGGCCTATAGAATGATAAATATGGTTTTGAATATCTTGAGAAAAATCGCTGGCTTAATGATTATACTTTCAAGTGATATTCTTGCCCTAAAGCATCGAATTTCGTACTTGTAAACTTCTTGAAATGTATTTATAAATAAGTAAAACATATATAATATTTACGTTAAATCATAATTCTGATTTCTTTTAAACTGCAATGAATTGAGCACTTTCATTTGATCGTAAATTTTTTAACACGCTGTTAAAATTCAAGAAATTAAAGTTTATTATGTTTTGAAACGTAGGCTATATTTTAAGAAAATAATTTTTTTATTAGTTGGTAGTGTGTTTTATTTTTAGCATAATAAAATACCAGGAGAATTCTATTGTCATGCATTTATATATTTTTATTATATGTTACTCAATGAAAGTATTTCTTTTAAAGAATTTAAATTTTTCATTTTATAATATATTATTTTTAAGATTATAAATAGTTGTTAGAAATATGTTTTCAAACTTTTGTTCTTAAAAATTTATTTGTTATCAGTTTTAAAAAACAAATAAATTAAATTTAAAATATCTGAAGAATACATTCTATTTCAAAATATTTTCTAACATACAATCACATAAACATCTATCATACAATTACAAAATAAAATCTTTTCAGTTGAAAAGTTTTATTGTTTAAATTTCATTTAAATGTTTTTTTCTCTTTATAAGAAAATAATTGAGGCCGAGTATTAATTAAATTAATTTGATATACGATTTATATTTTATATAATTTATCGATATGTTATTTAACTGATCATATATTAAAAAATTGTTTAAATTTTATGCAATTGAAGGAAATGTGTTTTGAATTATTTTTGTTTAAATTTGGGAATAATTCTGAGCAACTTACTTAAATATATCATCAGTTAATGTAATATTTCTCTAAGGCACCTCATTAAAACCAAACTATTCACTAAATGAATGTTGAATTATTTTGGAATATTAAATTTAATGATACTTTTCTGGTGAATACTGAAATCTTAGATTCAAGGATCATGTATTTTAAATACCATATATATTGACCCTTAATTAGTTTACAAACATTTATAATATAATGAAGCAGCTAATTTAAATGAATAGTCAATTTTTCTGATATTTGTATAGTATTGTTTGGCAAAATTTACCTTTATTAAAATTAATCAATCCAACATTTTTAACCTATAAAATGTGATTTACCGTTTATTTTAAAATTTAAGAATACAATATTCTTAAATGCTGAGTTACTTTAATGGAAAAGTATGAATGACAAAATAATGTGAGAACGATAGTTTTTAATTTTTTTATACTTAGTATCAGATATTCTAGTAAAAATATTTTGATAAAAGAATAATAATCTTTCCAACTGTAACAAAATAAATTTCAGTATGTAATATCCATGCATTGTTGTCTCTCGGAGATTATATATTTGAGTTTCAGAATTTTGCATATTATATAATTTATTTCCTATACTAAATGTATTTGATAGGTATCATATGGTATTAAGTAATTTTAAATAAATACAACAAATAATAATTCCCTTTGTGATTCGTTTTATCTATCGCTCTCTTTCTCTCTCTCTCTCTCTCTCTCTCTCTCTCTCTCTCTCTCTCTCTATATATATATATATATATATATATATATATATATATATATATATATATATATATATATGATTGGTCAGAAATTAGCTTTTATAAAATTCTTTTAAGATTTAACTTCTACACAATGTCAATTTATTGTATAAAATGTACCGGATAAATATTTTTGCGTATTGCACTATATTTCATGTCACAGTTAAATACACAAAAAAACACATGAAATAAAGTAAATTTACATGTTACTACATGTGTGCAATAATACGGTGCACATACATATGTATAACTTTATATTTCATGCATTTTACTTTATTTTCTGACAATACGGTTTCTTCAACTGTTTTGTGATGGTTCTTCCTATTTTGATGATATTTGGAAAATATTTATGTAATAAAGTGCGATTGGTGCGAAAAATAATTTTAGTTGTAACTTGTTAATTCTATAAAATTTATGTTCTAAATTAGTTTTTACAATGTTTTTATACAATGCATATTAAGTATAAAATTCATTAATGTAATAAACATATTGTTAAAAATATTTCACGCTTTTTTATGTTTCATAATAATGAAGATTTCTTAAAATCTTCTAATTCTGATAATATTTATAACATATCTGTGAATAATTAAGAGGAACTACTGTGAAAAATAACGGAAAATAATTCTTATTGTAGCTAACTCTAATATATTTTATAACATAAATTATCCTTCATAATATATCTAAGAAATGTAGCTTTTTCTATGTAAGGTTAATATAATAAACGTGTAGGGGAAAGAATTTCAAATATTGTATTATACTCTATGCTATTGTTTTATTGTAAACTGTAGTTTATGGGGTTAAGATTTTCGAAGTCATATTGCATTTTGATAATTTTTAGAAAACTTTTATTCATAAGTAATAGCGTTAATAGTGAAAATTAGCCCAAAAAACAATTCCATTGATTTATAATATTAATGCATTTTTTGTGTTGTATTAGCTTTCGAAATATCACTATGAAAATACAGTTCCTTGTATACAAAATTTATTAACATAATAAAACATAATGAAGATAGAATTTTGAGAATTAAACAATATTTCATGAGAATGAAGTATTTGTTGTATTGTAGAGTATATTGCATAGATATTAGGATTTTCACTTTTCAACACTTCAAAGAGTGGAAGTGATGATACTTTACATAAAAGAGCAACCCGTTGGCATTACCTCGTAGCCACAAAAATGGTCCTCCATAATTTAGAAATAGAGGCCAACCAGAAGTTTCCCAGAGTGATGAACTACTGTCATGGTACTTCTTATGAAAATTAAGTTTCTCAACTTTCATTTCACTTTGACAGAATTTACAAAAAAATCATACGTATTTATAATGAAGAGTGATTATTTACAAAAAATAGTGCATTAGAACTCTAATTATCCAAATCAAGGCCGGACCTCATTTGGATGATAAAAAATTCAACTAATTGGATTTTTTGAAAAAGCTTCTGATTTAATTAATTATTGTGTGTTGAAAATATGAGAAAAATTATATATATTTAAAGAACTATAATTTAATTTAAAGACAACAATTTTGCATGTTAAAGCCTTAACACGTTTTGTACAGTAATATAATGTGTATGTAAAGTGTTGTAAATGAAAGTCATCGATTTGTAAACATCTCGGTTAGAGTAAGCTGTTTCACTGCCTTCCTCCTTTTTCTGGCAGCCAAGTCGTGCATGCTCTTGACAGATAGAGTTTGCACATATCACTTTCGGGCTGACGCTCCCTCCATTTAAAAGTAGTTTCAAATTCGGCAAATGCTTCACTAGCTGATGGTTCCGTATCAGATTCAATTTGGACACTAAGGTCATCTTTTTCCTCGGCACTTTCAATAAGTTGAGCATTATTTGCAATTAAAATCCATCGACTGATTTATAATCCATACGCTTATATCTTTAGTAGTAATTTTTGAAAACCCAGGAATTTTCAAAAAAGAAAAAAAAATGTTTCTGAATTCTTCAAATGACACATCATTCTAATCATTTTCCTTTTCTTATCTTTTCTTTTCTTGAGTTTTTTCCATTTTCTCTTTTTCCATCGTTACTTCAGTCTAATTTATTTTTCAAAAATTCTGAAAAATAAATTAGACAAAAGTAATGAATTTATGAAATGCGAATTAATGAAATTTGAATAATTTTAGTTCTACTCTATCAAGGAATTCATTTTATAACTTAATATTTATAAGTTACATTTTACTTATTAACATGGCTTTTAAAATATTGATGTGAAATGCAGATTTTTTTTCACCATGAAATCAATTAATAAATTAATATCTATTATATTATAGGAGAGCATATTATGAAATATATTAGAGAAATACATTACAAGTATTTAGAAAACCACTATAGCAATTATCATAAAAGAGCACATTTTAGATCAAAATCCATAAAATAAACATATTCACGAATACGTCATGAGAATCAGTTTGAAAATACTTTATTGTTAATTATCTGATATATTTAACAATTAAAATATATTATTTTGATATCTTTATAAATTATGTATTACATGAAGTAATTAATAAATAATATAAAAGATGATCAAATTTTGGGAATAAGAAAATTATCTGTTTTCCAAAATTTATTAATTACTTCTTGCATTGAAAGACGCATTTTTATGACGTAAATGCCAAGGACAACCTCATCAATACGGAAAGTTGATGTATTCGGTACAAAGTCTTTCTCTCTGAGTTCTCAGTAGTTGGAGCTGGAGATATATGTCAGGACATTAATTTACTTTACAAACTGACAAGACTGAAAAAAGTTTCTGATACTGACATTTCCTTCCAGTCATAAATATCCTATTCAGTATGGAGACTTTTGCCGATAAGTCTGCCGGCAGATGGCGGGACACAACTTCGAATCTTTCTTTTCTTCCCAAAGAAGCTCCAAAAAAAAAGAAATGAGCTTCCAATAAATGTTTTACAACCCAGCTGTAAGTCAGAATGATTACGTCGTTAAGTCGTCGACTTGGTGGAAGATTTCTGCTGACTTTATGACGTGTAGGAAAGTTATAGCAGAGGATAGACTGGTTATTATTACGTTGGATGCTTTCGTCAATGTACTTCACAGTACTTCTTTTTAAAGGCCGATTTCAGAACCGAAAGCCTTTCTTTTTTATCCTGGGAAGAAATGCGATTTATTTTGCGGACAGATTTACATTGGAAGCTTCTATTTATTTGTAAATATGTTAAGTTGATTCACAGTAAAAGTTGATCTTTATCGGTTTTACCATTTTGCTTAAAATGAATGTTTTTCGACAGTCATTTACAGTACTCCATTTTACATATTTATGGATTAAAAATATTGATGTAAGTTTTGTAGATTTTTGTCACAATGCACAAATGATAACCTAACACTTAAAAACAATATCAAAGAAATTGAACATTCTTTACGTATTGACTTTTGGAAAGCTTTTTTCTCATATTGGGCACTGCATTTGCATATTAAATGGGTGGGAACCTGAAAAACTCCCGAGCACTCACTGAGACATGTGCAAGCAGAAACGCAATACCTTATTGTGTTGCTTAACGTTGGTTAAGATCAAACCCGAGACAATCTGTTGAGATTTGTACGTTCATATTATTAGGTCATGATAATCCTAATTTGTGTGGTTGGAGTTTTAGAAATTAATATTAATTAGAATTAATTTTTCTTCATAACAAAATTAAAATAAAATTTCATAATGAATATTAATATTTGGCCTGTGTTCTTTTGCAAAATTTGTGAAAGCATTCTTAGCTGAATAATATAGCTGATCATGAGGCATAATACTTAAAACATGAAATATACAGCACTTTAAAAAAAATTATATTTTTAATACTGATATACTAGTAAAATTTCTGGGAAAATTATTATTATTTTTTCTTTAGAAATATTTTATATTAATTAAACACAGGTGCCGTATAATCCATGATTCCAAATTCTGAATTTTTTCGGAGATGAAGAAATGACATATCGTGGCGTGCGCGATGACGTAAATACTAGGGTTACCAAAATAGAATTTTCTGCACAATTCTTATGGGTCTCTATATGTGTGACGTACAGATACATAAGAAAATCCACCAAAAAATAGCCAATATCAGAGTTTGGAGCATGGATTATATGGCACTTGTGCCATTATGTATATATAAGTAATGTTAAAATTATACAAAAATATTCTTGAGACAATATGACACATTTATAGTTTTCTGTGTTTTTTAAAAAAACACATTTTTATTTTACACATTCGTTTTTATAGATGTTTTGAAAACATATATTAAAACTAGTTCAAATTTCTTAAGAATTTGGGTATATATTCCATATTACCAAAATTTTTAATGTAAATATAAAATGTTTAAATCCTAGAGTAGCCTAAATTAATTTGCTTAAAATTTGGATTTTAATTGTTACATTTAAGTTAATAATATAGAAATAAAATATGCCAAATATAAAAGTATTTTTATCAGTCTTTTGAAACACTCTTCTATTAATTAACATTGTTATCTTATTGAATCTTTCTTGTTACAAAATGAAAATTTTATATTCTCTTACTTTATTTAAAAAGAATATTTTACTTTATAATTTTCCAACATTTTTCCTGCATCATTTAGAAATTGATAACAAAGGCTCAATCTACTAAAAAACTGAAATTTAATATAATTATATTCCTTAGTTACGAAAGGCTCTGGGCTATTGTAGACTACTAGTTAGGGCATCAACCTCCCGTTCCGAAATGTGGGGTTCGACTTCCAATGCCGCCAAAGGCACACCTAGAGCATGCGTTATACGTGCTCGTTAAATCTGTGGAATTAAAAGTCCTGTGGTCGTTTGTTGAGTAGTTACCATTGGTGTAATGATCTGGAGAAAATTTCTTCTTCCTGCAGATCAATGTCAAAATTAAGGGAGTGGACCTTCTGGTAGTTCCATCTGTCAGAGCAGTTTAGAGTGCAGTCGTACTTTCACCTTCGTGGTGCTCTGGTTCAGCAAAAGACACACCCTACTGACTTAAATAATAGTCAACGACTTAAATTTGCATAGTCAACGTCATAGCGAGCTTGACGAGTCCAATTGTCGTAAGTAACAATAATATAACAGCAACACGAAAAGCTATTTGGCATACTGAAGGATATAGTATAAGACAAAAGATAGAAAGGGGTCCCTTGGACGTTTTAAATAAAATAATAACCTGCGACATGACAGTTTATATATGGAACAAGGCTTGCAGTGCCCATACCTATTTTCCTGACCGAGGCTGCTTGGTTGCGTTGCGAAGTATATGCCCTGGTTAGGGGATCAGCAAAACAGGAATCCCCCAGTATTTATTCCTACATGCTTGGTACTCAGTTTATCAACTGACTGAAAAGGCGAAATGCTGAGCTGACCTTGCCCAAATCGTAGATTAAACCTGCGACCAGTGAGCGTGTAGTTTTAACTCTAAGTCACAGGCGATTTTAGCTATTTTAATGGCAAAGTAAATTCATGACATTAGTGTGTCCGTCTCAATTGCTCATTGCGTTATTGCAAAAATAAAGCTTTATGGAATAGATTCAAAGAAAAAGTATTTAATATCAATATTCCGCATTTTTATGTAGTATACGATTCCATACTTTTGCGTACACTCTACATAGTTATTGTTATCTTATCCTCTTTAAAGATCTGATATTTGTCGGATTAACTCCAATAAATTGTTGACAGTTAAAAAGTCAATGACTAGCATTGGATCTGAGGATAAATCCTTCCGAGAAAGTCAGACGCAATCCAGAATATGTTTTGGTGAGGCTGGATGGTAACATCCTTTTTTACAATTGAGATAATTTTTTGTACCAGTTCAAAGGATGTTCAAAGGATAATCATTTTAGATGTCAACTTGAGAATCTGGCAAAGGGAGTTTGATATTTTCGGTCGCATTTTATTTGCAGTAGAGTTCCAGGAGATATTCCAGAATATCATTGGCGTAGACTTTATTTATAGATTGCAGATTGTACTCGCTTCAATTTTATTACGGATGTAGAAGTGACTTATGGGTAGAACTAAATTCTTTGGAATGCGAAAAACTTGAAAAAATTTTTCCAGGACTTAACAAGAGATCGATGAATTGTTAATGTGCTTTCTGCACGAACGTAATTTGAAATGGTTGTTTGATAGTTGCAGATTTTCTTACTTGAAGCATGTAAAAATGAGTCACTACGTAAAATGCTCTCCACTAAGGCACTAATATACGAACGATGCGAAAAAGTGATGTCTTTTGAGTATTAAGCTGATTTTTAAAGGTTTTCAGAATACACCACTATAATAAAGGTTTTGAGTGATTAATATGTTATTAACTCATTGTTATTATCATTATCCTAATAATCATGGCTATGTTTGAAAAACAATGAGAAATGTAGGAATTTCATTTTTCCCACTATGATAATCCAAATTTACAATAAAAAATTTCATGCTACTTATTTGTACGAGAAATAAACTTTTAAAATCTTTTTGGTATTTAGTATTTTGGCATTGATAATTTTTATAAAAAAAACTAAACTCTGTGGCACGATAGTCCATCAGAGGGAGGGGCGTCAAAGTTACATATCTTTTTTTTCCCTGACAGATGTTTCTGGGGAAAGAAGCAAATGTTCTGATTGAATGGTCAGCCTAGCTAGAACCCCCAGTATAGATTACTTTCCTTAATAAAAGTACCAAAATTTTTGCAATTAATAAAAGTGTTTTGCTTTGGTATTCTTACACATATACAACTAAGTATAATATTAAAATCATCAATACACAAATCTTTTCTACAAAATAATGGTGGAGTAAATCTATATTTTGATTTAATGTTTTTATTAGATTTTTAATTCTACTAGATATCAAACCCATTTTTGCTTGATGCTTAACATTGTAAGTGGTAAAAAACGTTAATTATATTTTTTTGGCGGAAAATCAGAATTAGTGCAAAATTTCGCTTCCAAATATTGATTTTTCTCTCATATTCTTTGCTAAAAATATATACAATCGTTATAATCAATTACACAAGTTATGCACTTAATTTATATTTTCAAATTAACGACTTTCTATATTTGCAGTACTCATTTAATTCATAAATATTGCTCTTTGTTACATTTATTTCCAGGTAACAATTTATCATAAATATTTTCTTTATTATTTGCTTTACAGAAGTTTTACGTTTGTGAAATCAAAAGAAGTCATCTATGCACTCATATTTATTGGTATTTCTTTTAATATATACATACATACATACATACATACATATATATATATACATATATGTATATGCATATAATACATACATGTATATATACATATATATGTATATTTATTACATTTATATGTGTATATGTATATATGGGTTTTGTTTTTTTAATATGTAGGATTTATAAGCATATTTTGTGCGCATTTTAATATAATTATTAGATTCTCATATCAATAAATGATATTATTATAGATTCGGAGACAAGAAATAATTAAAATTATAAAGCAAAAATTGCCTAATTTGTATGATTTTTTAGAATGTTTTACCACAGTACGTTGTTGCAAAAGGTTAAAAATTTAATTATGTAAACAGCACAATTGCAAATATTTTAAGCCGCTTCTTTAAATGCCCAATGATTTGTTATTCCATTCTACTTAAAAACAAAATTAAAAACGAAATTACATTGACATTTTATTGTATATGTATTATAAGTCACGCTGTGAGTACAAAATATATTGATGTAATTAATATATTGATGTATATGTACAAAATATATTGATGTATATGTGATTTTATTTAAATAGTATTCATGTGAAATTCAATAGTAAGCTAATATTTTGCAATTGAAAATTTTTCATTGTGACTTACTATATTTCTTTTCATTATTCAGCACCATTTTAAAGGAGTAATTAGCAGGAAAGTAATAATTTTTCACTTCTTAATAATATCGAAATATATGTTAATCATTTGCATATTACAGGTGCATGAAAATTTTAAAAGTTCTGGAAAAGTTTAAGCCACTTACACATAAATATATGGATTCAACTTTAACAAAAGAATGGCCCAGATAGAGTATTTTATTCAATTCTGAAGCAGAGAATATTTACTCAGTAATAGGTACTCAAAAATATGTAGTAATGTTTGTTATAAACTTAGTTATAATACATTATTTTCAAAACTTATGTAATTATTCTATTTTATGATTTGTTGTTTTATATTTAGGCATATTTTTTATTTCGTACATATGCATATATGATTATAAAACTGGATAAGCATTCTCCCAAATAAGGGAACACATATTTTCTCAGGTTTCCATTAAATTTCCACACAATATAAAACAATTCTCATTGCATTATTTCCATAACTATTATTAAACACTCTTTAGCATTTATTACATTGATCAAATATTTTTTGCCAAATGTAACCATAAATAATATTACATTTGACTACAAAATGATAATTTCACATATAGTAATTTTTACTTTTTGCAGTTCTAATTTTTTGACTTAAAATGTATTAAATGTATAAAAAGTGTGAGATAATTCCAGTACCTTAATTTACTATGCAGTATTTAATTCGAATACATAAATTTAGTATTGAAATCCGTTTTATCTAATGCCTCGTGTCATACCGTAATTTAGATTTCTTTTGTATAAATATTGCAGGAAGAAAATGACTAAAATCATTTATATATTTTAAAAAAATTTCTTAATTAAATATTGCATTTTGTCTTCATTATTATCATGTTTAAGAATTAACAATTCATAAATAGTATGATAATATAAGCTCTTATTACTAAAATTATATTAATTACATTGCAAAGTAGACAAGTAAAAAGTAAAAAATTTATTTCAGTTTTAGACATAAAGATTATTTCATAGTTATTTTATTTGTATACGTACCAAAAACAACTGTTTGCTTTAGTATTTATATATCATATTTTTATTTAAAAGTAAAGAATGTCTACAATTTTGTCCTTTTTCTCTGAATGGTTTCTGGTACAGACAATTAAAATCGCTTTTTTATGATTATAAGTTAACAAATATATAGAAAACAAATCCTATTCAACAGCATTAGCTTTTAAAAAATAGAAATTTAAATTTAAGATAAATTTGCACAGTATTTTTGTTCGATAGTAACAATGTAGTTTTGTGTCAATTCTTTTCAGTGTTTCACGTAAGTATTTAATTTTTATTGTTTCATGTATGTCAAAATTTATAAGAAAACTGATTTTATTTCAGTTTGATGAAGGAAACTGAAAAAATAAAATTGTTTTTATCATCACTACTTTGATGTAAATTTTAAATGTTTAAAGTATTACTGTATTCAACATTAAAAAATATATTACACATCTTACAACATTTGGTTTTATTTTTAATTTATTGTAAAGAAAAATTATTCAAAAATGATAAAAGGTAAATTATTCAAGCATACCAAAATAATTAAAAATTTAAAATGTATTAGAGAATAAAATAAATGAATTCCATACATTTCGTACGTCATTGAAAATATTATTATTCATAATAACAGTATAATTTTAATTTTCAATGTAGTTGCAAATTAAATTTATGTTTATTTTTAAAAAATGTCATGCAATCGGATAAAAAGCTAGAAAAATTTTGGAATATTATTTATTTTAATCTAGCTACTTGTTTTGAAAGAGCTTTAAAAGTATATAATTCATTTTTGAAAAGAAAAATATTTTTATTCATTGGTTTATTATTTTTAATAATGTTCAAGAAAGTGTTAATTGCAAAAATTTATATTTTGCTGGAAGAGATTTTTTTCACTCCTAATAATACTGATTTAAGTTTTCAATTCATTCTAAAATATTGTTTCATCTAGTATCCATATTTAAATAATAATAATCTTTGAATGGAATGGTAGAAAAATATTTTTCAGAATCTAATATTGTTTTATAAAAAATGGATTATAAGAGCTTGTAGAATCTGGCATGAAAGGCGGAAAGATGAGAGTTGGACTTATTGACATGTGTAGAAGAATTCTAAATTTATTCCAGGAAAAAAGAATGACCGTATAGACTTATGCATAAATCCATTTTTATCAGTTCTTTTCAATGATTCTTTAATTTAGTAAATTAAAACTTTTTTGCACTCGACATGATTGTATTTATCTTGCTAAATATATTAAATGCAAACTTTTGTTTGAAATTAAATAACTGAATATTTGGTATTAAACAAAAGCCATTAAAATCTTCAGCAAGCTTTTCAAATATTTGTTTTATTCTGGAATAATATACTGTTTTCATTAAATAAAATATATTTTTTAATGTTATAAATTAAGAAATTTTCATGTCTTATAAGATTTGATTTACGCATAATTAAGTATGTTTTGATTAAAAAACATTTGTTTTCATAAAATAAATACTTGGAAATTTGCGATAAATCAAATATCCGAAAATCTATTGCTAGCGCTTGTGAAAGAATGTCATTTAAATAAAAGGAATTATGTTTTTTTCCCTATATTCATTGATGTTTTAGATTTAATAAGTTATAATAAGTTAAAAATGTTTTATACTGTGCATGTATATGCAATTAAATTAATTTTCATTCAGTAACATAAACTGTTAGAAAGTAAATAATTAGAAATTTTTGATTAATGAAAGATATGAAAATCCATTAGCATTTCAAAAATTATCACTTAATGACTTAAGGGTCTTCTTGCATTATTCTCAGTGTTTTTTTAATCTGATAAATTAAAAACTTTCCAAGAAACACGCGTATACATAAATATATTTATTATTTTGATTGAATATCATTCAATAAAAATAATAAATATATTTTGATTGAAAGATATTCAATGTTAAAAAATAAATGCTTAAAAACATTATAGATTATCATTAAAAATTGTTAAAAGGGTGTTCGCTTGTATTATTCCTACGAAATTTGAAAGGGGTAAAAGACAGAAATATATATTATCATTGAATTGCCTAGATATAATAAGAACTAAAATAGAAGCTAAGTCATTAATTTTATGATTTTCCTTTCTTAAGATTGGTTTTCATCTCAGGTGGGGTAAAAATGTAAAATTTAACTATAGATTGGCAAAAAAACCAAATTAAACTTCTCAACAATAGTATAAAAATATCAACCTAGTTTTCTTAAAACTGAAATGCGTATATTGAAGTTGAAAAAAATTCAATAAATGTGTGAAAGAAGATATAAATTTTAATTCCACATAACTTTGCAAATAGTTTTTGAGATTGCCTATAGTGTTTAAATTTAGGTTTGGTTTATTTATCACTCAAAGGTCATTTTTTGTACACGAGGACTAATTAGAATGGGACCTAAAGT
This sequence comes from Latrodectus elegans, assembly GCA_030067965.1. Classification (NCBI taxonomy): domain Eukaryota; kingdom Metazoa; phylum Arthropoda; class Arachnida; order Araneae; family Theridiidae; genus Latrodectus; species Latrodectus elegans. The sequence goes on along the minus strand of CM057822.1, from coordinate 9,643,874 downwards.
TCAAAGTGGATTTTGAACCACTTACAAGCATCCATGCTCAAGGTGGGATTTGATTCCACGAACTGTTGAACCGAAAGCAAGATCTTCAACAATTTGATTGCCAGCTCGTCTCATTTATATTTAATCTTTATTTATTAGTAGATGTGGGGATATTTAATGAATAGATGCAGTTTAACAAATGATGGCCTAGTTGTTGCTGCTCCAGCTGTTCTAAGCCCAAAGTAATGATCTACCGGTAAGGTTAAAGAGGCTGATTAAGAGTTCACCTATTTGAGAAGCAGGTATTAAGAAAGGCTCCCTAATACTTGATACAGTGCATATTCTATTCAAGATTGATAATATGTTTTCTTGTATAAATACAAATAAAAGTAACAAAACCTCTAGCTTTCAGCGGTATTTTGCAATTTTGTAATTTAAAAAAGAATTTAATTGAAAGTTGTTTCCATTTCGTCTGTAAAATTGATGTTGCTATAAATAAATTTGTGTTATCAATTAAATTACATAAACTTTTGTTATCAATTAAATTAAATGAATTTCATTAAAAATGGCTCTTAGATTTGTAAAATAAACGCAGAGACCTTATTAAAATCATCACTCGCCTTAGAACCGCTCACTATCGAAATATGAGATGGCAACAGAGCATTGCGTCACTGATTTAATTGAAATTATATTCCACTAACACCATAACACATTTTCGGTTGCCCAGCCATTTTAAGATCTTTGACTTAGCAAGGGGGATTTCCCTTGATTAATATAGATAAGATGAATGCCCTGATGTTAAATTGTATATCTTGTAATTTCTACTGTGCTAATGTTTTATTAACATGTATTTTGTTTTGATGTTCCATAAACTTGTCTATTGAGGACAGCCAGAGGCAGCAGAGGGGTGCCCTCCAGATGTGTCTGGAGCTGTTGCGTACGGAGTTCGGCACTGTTGCGGGGGCGGTGCATCCAGCGGTGTCACTTTCTTTTGTTCTTACTAGCAACTCCCAACTAAACTGGTAGAACCCTTCTTGGGTTAGGTACAGGGGAGTTGGCTGGTGTATACAACATAGATAGGAGTTTATACTCCAAAAACATCAAAGAAATAGCCAGCTGTGTTCTGAATATTCATGGTCATCTATAGTACTCCCCATGGGCACAACGCTAACCAAACATTATATGAATTACTTCTTAAGATATTTTCTAAAATTTTACTAATCACTTAAAAAATCTAAATGTATTTGAAAAGTATAGATTGACAAACTAATATTTTGACAGTTGCCTTTTTAAAACTGGCATTGTTCATTCTTCATGTATGATATTTGTGCCTATTTTTATTGCAATTTTCATAATTATTTTGGACAGAGTTTTATGTATATAAATTTGAACTCTACATATATAAAATAGAAAACGAAATATGAGAATTAAGGAATTTAAAAAAATACTTAAATATTTGCTTTGAATTACACCCTAAATATTTTAATGTATAAAACATTTTCATGCTGCATATAATTTAACAATTTTTGAACAAATGCTTAAAATGAGCATTAAAATGCAAAAAAGAATTAATAAATCTTAAGCTAAAATTTGTGCTACGTATGTATAAAAAATTTAATATAAAATAAAATAAATTATTTCTTACAGCTAAAATTGAAATAAATTATAACAATTTAAAAAAGTTTAGAATCTGTATTAATATTTTAGTCACAATACATTACAATTTAACAAAACAATGAATTTCCTAAAATTAGTTCAATTAAGAAACAGAATTTGTATATCCTCTTCTAAATTTTACAAATAAGAAATTTACAAGGAATATTGTTTAAAATAATAACAATTCCATTTGTTAAATTTGGGAAAATTAAAACAATGTATTTGAAAAACTGCAAGAATTGTTAATTTTCGCATATATTATTTTAATTTAATTTTTTATATAAATTGAAACATTATGTATAGAAATTTATAATTTCTTTCCTTATGTGTATTTAAAAAATAAAATTTATGATGATGCAAAATTATTTGTATAACATTTAAAAATTTATTTTTAAACATTTACAAAATTACTTCATTAAATTATAATCGTGGAACAATCAATTTTTTATATTTGAATTTATTGCTTACTAAACAATCCCGTTTTGAGCATACTTAATTTGTGAGGCAAAGATTATTAGAAATTTCATATTTCAAATATTGAGCTTTAAATTTAGTAGACAAAAATGTGTTTATATATATATAATAATTTAAACCTGATATTGAATTCCAATATAGAACAATATTAGAAAAATCATAATTTTTTCATGCACATTTGAAATACAGATCTGTTTCTAGTACTAAAGATGTAATGCTTTATTTTAAATAAGTTAATCAATATCAATTTTTATTTGACAGGTATGATAGTAAAATTTTGACACATAAATTTCTAGATTAAAATTAATCAACTAACATAAGTTTTCTTTACGATAATTATATATATTTTGTTGATTAATTCCATAAAATAAATATATTACATATATCATTCTGAGGTTAAGTTGTTTTCTTAATAATTAATAATCTTGCGTTTATCATTATGAAAATTGTCAAAACATTTCAAAATTTTACAATATTTTATATTCCAAAAATACATTTCAATTGTTCTTAACGTAATAGTATTTATTATAAAGTTTGGGATTGAAAAAGCAAAATATTTTTATATTTTTAATATTTTAAGCTGTATTACTGTCTTAGTAACCAAAAGAAAATAATTATTACTAATAAAAATATGTTATTAAGGATTTATTAAATAATTTTACTTCATAAAATATCTCAAAATTTAATAATATAAAGAAGAAATAGTAACTTGAATATATAGTGTTTATGTAAAGAATTTAAAGCAATGGTCATCAAATGGCATATATGTAAATCAATTTTTTATAAAAAAGAAACAAAACTAAACTAAAATAAAAATTTAACATGAAATTTGTTAAAGAAAGATATTTTGAGTGAAATAATTTATCCCAGCCACCACAATGTGCTATGACTCCCATCAAAGTAATGTAATAATTTCACTGCTCTTCCGTCACATGAAAAATACTAGCATAGTAAATTCTTATAACTTTTATGTTAAATATGTGTGGGTGCATATATGTAAGCGTGTGAATGTCCACGTTTTTATAAACGTGCTTACATAAAAACGCTTACATAAAAACCTGGACATTCACACGCTTACATAAAAACGTGGACATTCACACGCTTACATAAAAACGTGGACATTCACACGCTTACATAAAAACGTGGACATTCACACGCTCACATAAAAACGTGGACATTCACACGCTTACATAAAAACGTGGACATTCACACGCTTACATAAAAACGTGGACATTCACACGCTTACATAAAAACGTGGACATTCACACGCTTACATAAAAACGTGGACATTCACACGCTTACATAAAAACGTGGACATTCACACGCTTACATAAAAACGTGGACATTCACACGCTTACATAAAAACGTGGACATTCACACGCTTACATAAAAACGTGGACATTCACTAGCTTACATAAAAACGTGGACATTCACACGCTTACATAAAAACGTGGACATTCACACGCTTACATAAAAACGTGGACATTCACACGCTTACATAAAAACGTGGACATTCACACGCTTACATAAAAACGTGGACATTCACACGCTTACATATATGCACCCACACATATTTAACAAAAATATTATAAGAATTTACCACGTACTTTTCTTCTTTTAATAAAAAGGGCAGCCCTAATTAAAAGTAAATGTAAAATTCCGTTACCTGTTTCTCTTTTTTTAATGCAACTTTTTCTTGATCCGGTGTGAACCGTAGTTAGTTTACAATCGGTTTCCACTGCAAAAGATTGCTACTCTAATTTAAATAAAATGTCATTAAAATGTTAATCAGAGTTTTAGTTAAAAGAACAAATTAATTCTTTGAATAAAAAGATTTAATAAGAATTAGCTAATATAACAAATGTAAATCAAAATAAAATGCATAGACAGCTTTTGCTTTCCGTCACAATCATTCAACTGTTAACTTTAAGGTTCCTTAAGCTTTATATATTGTTTGAAAAAATTTGTGAAATATTATATCAATTAATAAGTTAAATTCTCTTATTGAAAACTAACGACTGTATAACAGTCATAAGACACTTAAGCAAAATGTTTTAAACTTTATTTGATAATCATTATTTGTTTGAAACAGAATTTAGAATTTATTCGGACCAATCTAGTCTTCCTATAATTTCTCACAAAACTTCGTATGAGCAGTTTGCATTTTGGCAACAATCAGGAAACTTCTAACAAATGATATATTGAATTTATACTAAAACTTCATTAAGACGATTTATCAATGTATTATATCTGCTGTTTTTTATGTCTTATTAATGATATCATTATACTTAAAATATAATTGATTTGTGTGTGTGTGCATGATTTTGTACATCAAGCACATATTTGCCAACGATTTCATGATTTTTTTGTACCACTGCTGAACTAATATTATTAAACTCTGATTAAATGTGAAAGTAGATTAAGTATATCAATGGCATTAAAAATAAATGCTAATGTAAGGAGCAAAATAAACTTAATCACTCATCTGCATTAACAAAACAAAATTAATTTTGTTTTTTAAAACCAACTCAGGCTATTCTAGACTTTCATCTAAATTCTTCAACAAAGACATGCGTTCCTTTTCCTATTGGATTGCATGAAATGTCTTGTTTAAAATAAATTTTTGAAAGTTAATAGACTTCATTTATGTGATTCACCAACAGATATTGAGTATTATGTTTATAATTAATAAGTGTAATTCTTACAATTAATTGGCATTTCCAATCTACTTTATGTGGATATTCGATACGATTAAAACATGCTTACAAATATTTTTCAACTAATTTACGATATGAGTATCTAGCTATATTTTGTGATATTTCCTTTAATCTTTGATTCATAATAATCACTGCTAAGCTTAATCAGAATGAAGAATTGAGTGAAACGTACTCAGTTATTAGTGATAGTTAAATAATGAAATTAAATATGGTTAAGGCATCCACCTAGGTAGAAAAGTTCATTTTTGACTAAGTATGCCTAGTTTTTTTATTTTTTATTTTTTTTATTTTTTTTTATTTATGAAACTTGTAATTAGACCTTATCCAATTTCCAAAACAATTTTTCCGTTGTACTGTACATCAATCTGAAATAAATTTCTGATAATATTTTAAAATTCGTTGTCTTTTGAAAAAGGAAATAGGAAGTTGTATTTTCAAGCCGAAAATGGTAATGCAGGAAAATATGGTTTTACTTATTTTATTGATCTTTAATTCATGTTTTTCTATAATGTTTTATTTGATAATCAGAAGCATGAAGTCGTTAGTTCACTTACATATTTGAAATTAAGTGGCAACATCGTCGCTACCTCAAGTCGAAATGTCATTTTAAAGGTGTCTTTCTCATAACTTTTTTCTTCATAAAATCTCTACCCCCCCCCACATGATATCTCAAGTAATAATAAAGATATTTGTTTGAATCTTCGCCTGTATGATTTAAGTGTTATTATATATGAAAAAGAAGCAAAATGTTAAATAAAAATATAAAACATTTTCCTTTACAGCTATTTTTTAAAGGAACTATTCAGTAAAATTTCATAAAATATACATATTGCTGCACATTTTTATCGGCATTTCTTTTATCATTTAATATTTTTCTTAGATTTTGCTTCATTTCAAAGAACAATGAAATTAAAACTTTGGTTAGTTAAATGTCTTTTCATCATAATTTATTCAAAAAACAAGATAAAAGAAAACTGAAATTATTTTTTAAGTAAAAGTTGATTTCAAAATAGACGAATACTTTAATCGTTAGTAATAACGAAGATTGAAGCTAATGACATATTAAAACCAATACTAGACTTTTCTGAGTATTTAAAAATACATAATATTTGGTCTTAAGAAAACCTAAATTTAGTAAATATTAAATCTCCAGTACTTTGCTTTAAAAAATTATTATATCAATTTCAAAAATGAACAAGTACTCTAATTATTTGATCTTATATAAAAAATCTTGAATATTTAATTCACAATTTTAATAAAACTGATTAATTCTTAAAATTGTTCTTTAGGTATTCATGACTAGATGTGTTTGAAATATACTCATAATAAATTTAAAATAAGCACAAAAGTTGATAAACAGTATAACCTTTCGGATATCAAAGAATTATTTTTTTTTAAAAAATGCTAAAAAAGTTATGAGAAAGGTGAAAGATGAATAAAATACTTTCTTCCAAAACAAAAACCAAAAGAATACATTTTTTATTTTACTAAACATTGAATTTTGTTAAATCTACAGCACTGAATTTTCGTTAAATTCACTGTTTAGAAGTAATATATTCTTAAGAATGTCTAGAAAGAAATATATGTTGTTTTATCTTCTGAAGTTATTAAAATGCAATATGAAGATTCAAGGTAGAAGAAGAGCTTCGGTGTAAAGTAAGACTTATTTCGCTGATAAAAATTGTTTTTTTAAAGCGAACATGTATATTTTGAATCATTATATTTATTGCGAAGCTGTGTTTGCAAAATCGCATCAAATTTTAATCGTTAGTAAGGAAACTTAAGAGTGTGTTTCGTGAAAAAAATGTAAAATAATATGCTAAAAATAATAAAGGGAAAGTAAAGTAATAAAGATTTTGAAAATATCCATAAAATAGGATTTTTTAAAATTTCTCTTAGATATAAAAGATTTAAAAGAATCTTCTTTTGATGTTGTAAGCCTACTGTGTTGAATATAATTTTTACCTTAATCGCACACACATCCAAGCACGCTAAAATTCAAAAATATTCACAAACATTTGCAGAAATATTGGAAGTTAGAAGTTTCTATTTATATCAGTTTAGTAGAAATGCATCAAAAGAAATTATTAAATAGACGAATATGTGATGCACTGGAGCAAAAGTTGTAAAATGTATTACCTCAGTATGCAAAAAATTATATAGCAGATTTTGAACTTTAATTCCTTGATAGCTAGTTATTTTAAGATGTTTGTTAGAGTATTTAAATATTTTCTTACAGCTGTATTTTAAGAAAATAATAGAGCAATAACGTAAAATAAATATATTTCTTTATGATATATATAGTTAGAAAAATTACATTAAATTAAAGCTCTACAAATGCTGTTTTTAAATAACAGTTTTGGTATTTGATTGACTACTCAAAAGGATATTTAATGTAATATGAGTTTTTACTATACTTTAATTATTTTGTCATTTTTCAGTTTTGAGTTATTCTTGTGGGCACTTAATAGTTTAAAATTCCCGAAAAAATTTTAATATCCTCTACATAAAATACCTTTCTCAATGATTATTCACAAGGATATGGTCAATATTCCTTTTTCAGAAGGGCAAAATCCGGAAAAATCTTAAATACTCAACCAGGTAAAAGTCACAAAGGCAGAGGCATAACACATCTCTCCTTAAAAGTGCCTGGGATCAGACCAATGATCCATTGGTCATGAGACTGCTAAACAACTATTGGTGATCGACATGTGAATACGGTCCACCATGTTTGAAAAGTCTTCTGAGAAGGCCATTATGGTAGATATTAAAATTAATTATACAACAAACTTGAGTTGCTTATGGCAATTTAGTCACAATCATCCTAAAAAGGGAATTAAGCACAAATTTTCCTTATCTTATAGGGAATCAAGATTAGTTATTAACTAGACGGCATCATGAAGATTGTATTGGCACCAGTGAATTATGATGCAAAACAAATTGGAATTGGAATTAATCATAGGAAATTAATTTTATGCTATAATTGTTAGATAGTAATTTTTTTTAAAATTAAACACAAACATAGATCTGATGCTATATTTCGGGCTGTCAACTTCATGGTTGTCAAAATAAACTAATTTAGTTGTTTATAAAGCGTACTTTAATATCTGAAAATTTTGTCATAGATTGAAATGAATACGAAATTTGCATGAATTTCTGAATTGAATTTTTTTCTCATAAATAACATAAAATAACTGCATAAATTTCTTTTAAATTTGTCAGGTTTTATTATATCTTATAAATCAAAAATAACTGTATATTAATGTTCTGCGCAAAAACTCTCATCCATACTAATCCTAATGTGATGCTGAATTAAATTCCTGTTCAAGAACTATGTGATTCAATCAATCTTTACCTTAAATGCTATACGGAAAAACAATTTATCTTCTGTTTTAATTCTCATGACTTTAGTCTGCTGCTTTAGACTGATGTGAAGTGATTGTTGTTTGTCCAGAATGCGATATGAAAAAAGATTTAATTTATTGTTTTAATTCCCATCACTACGGTTTGCTTTCTTAGAACGTTAAGAAGTGATCAATGCTATGTTACTGCTATGATGTCATGTACTAAGTCAAGTGTCAAAGAAGATAGGGTGTAGTTTACGTAAAAATGATAAAAACCAGATACATAGTAGATTCACATCGCTCCCCATAATATCGATAAAGTGAAGCATTGTTTGTCATGGGGAGGGTGTCCAAATTCTCACTCACTGATCTGCAGTAACTCTTGGGCATCATAGATTAATGTGGAGATGAGTCCACATTAATCTATGAGGCCCAAAATCCTTCTGCTAGTGTGGCGATGATATATAGAAAAGCGATCCAACTGATCACCTGGCTGTAGTTCAAAATTACGAGACACTGGGTGACAGGCATGTTTCCAAGCCCATTAACTTAATTACCTTAATGATGAGGGTGAGCCCCACACTTAAGGCAAACTAATCTTAAGTATGGGGTTCACTTGTACCGATGTGAGTGTATGCATTTTATGTCTTTGAATGGCAGAAATTACAAATAGGAAACAAACATTTAAGCCATATAGTCAGATTAAGGAAACATATTGTATTTAAATATTCAAAGCATCTAATTATAATTCAATAGATTATAAATTCACTGCTTTCAAAGACCAATATTGATAATGATGGTGTATTTGATTTTAAACAGTATTAAATTTTTGAATTAGTAAAAAAAGCCTTAAAAGAATTATATAAGAAATGTAATAATGAATTTTCAGACGAAGGAATAGTATGTTATGTTTGACAGGAAAAATTAGAAGGAACAATAACATACTATTCCATGCTGTTTAATAAAAGATAAAATACTCTAAAACATATGTTGAATTTATCTTTTGAACTTTAAAAAGTTAAGTAATGTGAATATTGGATATTTTTGTAAATAAAAGGATATGTTGGAATTTAATTGTCCTGCTGTCTACAAAAGTTTACGTAAGAAAAAAAAAAAGATAGCGCTATTATAATAATTCTTTGCTTCTTATACTATTAGTTTTTCCTTGCAAAATGAAACAAAATAGATTATTACATTTAATGATTTTTTGATATTATAAATAATTATGATTTTTTTGATATAATTATAAATTTTGATATAATTATAAAAATACATTTAAAATATATTGATTGTTAGTAATGTGCTAGAATCTTAAAATAATAGTTCATTCTATATATTAAAAATTGAATAAAATATATTTTAATAAATTAGAATGACAAAGTTATAATAACCATCAATTTATTATTTATTTTGTAGAGTGAATTAAAATATAAAAATATTTATTCATCCATAAAATGGAATAATGAAACATCTCTAATTATGGGCGGAACGAAGAAGAAAGGAGGGAGAAAAAACGATTCTCACAAAATTCAGTTCAGATATATATATATATATATATATATATATATATATATATATATATATATATATATATATATATATATATATATATATATATATATATATATATATATATATATATATATATATATATATATATTAAATATAAAAGTTTCCTGTGGGATTACAATTCGGAGCACAAACTTTTTATACCACAACTTTTGAACATTAACAAAGGCGATATGCATTTTAAAAAGGAATAAAAACAGAAATAGGGATATATAAATGGAGTTTGGAATATCAAATTTTTACTAATTAAAATATTGAGAGAAATTTTTTTTAGAACTATACAAAATTTGAATTTAATAAAAAAATGAACTGATTGCCTTTCTAAAATCATGAAAATGAAGTTATTTAATTTGAAAAATATAAGCAAATAATAATTTAATAAAAAAATAAAATATTATGGTAATTTTATAAAAACATGTAACTATCTGTAATACTACAAACATATGATATTATTAATTTTACCCTGAATACTAATTCAGAGCACATTCATTAATGAATATTCATTAATTAGCACATTCATACGTGAATAAATTTTTATTTGTTATATATATATTGATTGTTTATACGTGAGTATAAATTTAGATTCACATATTTGAGATATATTTTTTCAACAATTAAATATGTTTCCCTATTCGTTATTATTTCATAATAATATAAGAGTTCATTGCCTTCTCAGAAACGATTAAATAACTGGAAATGATGAAATTATATCCTAGCATTGTTAAATAACTTATAAATTAGATTATAATATTTATCGTCAACACACATTACGAGTGAATTTTTATGTAATAATTTCTTATGTAAGATATTTTGCGTATTTTTTTAAATGGAAAAATTTAAGTCTAGAAATAAATTGTATTTCTAAGAGGCATTTGAAGGTATATTCCAAATTTTAGTTCTAATTTCCCATTTTTGTAGATTTCCCATTTTTGTAGATGTGTTGGAATTTAATTGTCCTGCTGTCTACAAAAGTTTACGTAAAGATAGCGCAGGATAAGATAGATGTAAATAAGCTTACAAATAATACTTATACTAGATGGGGGAGAGGGGCTCCGTTGACTGAAACTTCTATATTGTCATATGATTGAAAGACGTTTTTCATCATAAATTGTTGAAAAATGTTTACTTACTAAATTTTAAAGAAATTGCAAACTCATTTCCCTAAAAATTTTAGAAATTTTTTCATAATAAATAAATATTCGATTTTAGCTGTCAGAACTATCTGGCTCTTCTCTGTTATTAATGTAACATAAGCAAAGAAATTCAAGCAACTTTAAATAAATGGGAACTTATTTGAGATGCTTAAATTTTAAATCGTATGTTAAAATTATCAAAAATGTGTGTAAAGTTATACGCATGAAAGCTTACGTGTTTTTCGGTATAAAATCATTTTTATTTAGTATAAATTTAAATGTACCCTGGTGCTTGTTTGGGTTATTTTAATCCATAAATATTATGATTATTTCTGTATATCATGATAAGTTCAAGTTAATAATAAGCAAATCGGCTGTTCGATAGAAAATAATGATTTTCTAAAATACATGTTTCTCATCATTTTTTTATCATAGTTATTAAACATTGAACTGAAAGTTTATTACTTGAACTTGAAACGTCTGTTACAATATTGAAATATTATATTCAATTTCAAAAGGATATATTTTATATAATATAATTTTTATACACATGAAAGAGATAAAAGAAGAATGTCACTCTCACCAAATTTATACTTCCTCTTCATTTGTTCACTATGTTTCCTTTGTTATGCCCTACATGTTAAGATGATCATTAAATTCAGTCCATGGATTTTGAAACAAGTAACTAGAGATTTTGAACTGCTGATAACAGCACACGGTAGGCTGGGGTTCAATACCCATTGCCGCCAAAGACCCACCGAATACCTGCAATTTACGTGCTCGTTAAATCTGTGGAATCGAAAGTCCTGTGATCTGTCTGTGAACAGTTACCATGGGTGCAATTGTCTAGAGAAAATTTCCTCTCCATTCAGATCAATGTCAAAATTGAGAGAATGGATCCTCTGGTGGTACCATCTGTCGGAAGATTAAAAAAGAGCAAAGACGTAATTTTACCTACATGATGCTCTGATTAAAACGAAAGACGCTCCCTGTTGACTTAAATTCACATTGCCAAGGCATTGCGAGCTTGACTTTTCCAAGTGTCATAAGTAACAACAACAACAACAGCTCTTTTTAAAGCACATTGCAAAGTTTTACCGTGTAAGCAAAAAGCATATTCATGAACACATAAATCTTTTTCTTGCTTTCTTTGAATCATGGTAGACTAGTGGTTAGGACACCAGCTTTCCATCTTGCAAAGTTGGCTTCAATTCCCAATGCCGCTGAAGTCCCATCATGCTGTATACGTTCTTGTTGAATCTGTGAAATCGAAAGTTCTTTGGTCAATTGTTAAGAAGTAACCATGGGAGCAAGGATCTGGAGAAAATTTCCTCCCCCTTCAGATCAATGTCAAAATTGCGGTAGTGGATCCTCTGCTGGCGCAATCTGTCGGATAAGTTTAGAGTAAAGTCATACTTTCACCTTTTTGGTGCTCTATTTAAAACGAAAGACACACCCTACTAACTTAAATTTGCATAGCCAACGGCATATCGAGCCTGGCTGGTCCATGCATCAGAAAAAAACTGCTTTCCCACCATTTTTGACTAGCATTAAAAGCGCACCTCCTCTCTCAGTTGGGAAGAAAATGGAATTATTCTTTCTCTGGAATACGCAATAAAACTTGATTTGTGCTTGGTCCTTTTTACATATATGTGCACAAGTAATACTTGTGAAATACATAAATAATACTTATGAAAATATAAATTCCTTAAAATGTATAAATTATTTATGCAAACTGTATATTAAGAATAGAATAGGTAAGAAATGTAGTAGGATCAGAATAGATACGAAATGCAGTAATATGAACCATGTGTAAGCCTTGAGTGAAAAATAACAATGCAGTTATTCTTGTTTGTATGATAAATATAATAAAGCTATAACATATGTGTTAATGTAGTAATAAAATATTTAATCCAAATCTTATCTTTTCATTTCTTTTTCTTGAACACTCTTCCACTTTTATAACAGTTCGTTTGTTATTTGTTGTCATTTCATTGTGATAAAAAAAGAAACATTTGCAAATATCAAAATTTCATATCTATAGATTTTCCAATTTTTCATTACCCGTAAATATTTATTGTAAAGTAGTAAAACCTTCATCAACGAGATTACTCGTGGGTGATGAAAGTGAGATAGCCCTGTAAGAGTATTTTCTTTATATTTTTCATCAAAAGGAGATTTAGCGGGTTGTCCTTCCAATAAAGGTTTTACAGCCACGTGGTAAGTCAGAATGATTAGATCGTTAAATCGCTGGTTTGATAGAAATATTTTGCAGATTTTATGATGTGAAAGAAAACTGCAAGGAAGAGGAAGATTGCTGCCATAATAATCTAGAAAGCTGGCGTCAACGTACTTTGCAATGCTACTCCTTCTCTAGGAGGATGTAAAAATCAAGATTGTAATTTTTTTTCAGTAAAAGAGAGTTTTTCTTCATCAGGAACATTTTTTCTTTACGAAAAAATGTAAAGTTGCGTTTCAGTTCAAAGTGGTAAGTTGTTGATATGTGTTTACTATCAATTTGGTAAAATTTATACTCCTTAATTATTTTTAAAATTATAATTGGATACTTATACAGTTTTTTAACATTAATTTTAACGTAGATATATATAAAATTATAATTAACTTCTAAATATGAAATTATATGGAGGAAAATATGAAATTTTTTATAGGAAATTTGATTGAAAATGTAAATTTTAGTAATTATTGATAAATGAAGAAAATATGAAATTTATCATACAAAAAATAATTTCAATTAAAAATATTTCATAGTACAATTTATATATAAAATGTTTCACCATGCAATATGCAAATATAAGGAAAATTCTAATGAAAGTTAAAGATTGCCTTCAATTATACTACAAGTTTCACTGTTCAGGATACAACTGTATTGACATTTTACTTTGTTCTTTAAAAATAATTCCTGTCTTTTGGTTTTCCTATCACAGTACATGCATTTAAAATATTAAAAATATGTATGTGTATCGAAAAAACTACATGTGATATTCCAATTAAGCAACAATCAGTTTAACTGAAGAGTACGAAAATGTTAACAATATTGACTGCATAACAATGATCACACACATACAGATATATATATATATAAGTGTATATATATATATATATATATATATATATATATATATATATATATATATATATATATATATATATATATATATATATATATATATATGTATGTATATATATATATATAAGTGTATATATATATATATATATATGTAATCGGAATAATTTCTCTAAGAAAGCAAATTTTTCTTATTTAATATAATTACACTGGTTTCCAAGAATTAAAGAACCATATGCTTTTCGGAAATCACGATTAAAAATCAAATAAAACTAATATATTTAAAGCTCATGTAAATAATGAAAACATAAATAAATTTGTGTAAAAATGCTCCTTATTAACTTGCTTTCATTAAAAAAAATTATTGATATATATGAAACATATTTGATAAAAGAAGGAATGACAAAATATGAACACATCAGGCTTTTATAATTACGCTTATAGCCGTTATGGATTTTTAACTTTTGTTAGAATATGCATTGATAATGGTTTGTGGGGTAAGACAATGTCTGCGAGAAGCCGTTTGCCCGATTGGTTAAGGTGGATAGAGAGAAATAGGAATATCACATATTGAAGCTTCTGGTTGCTTTAATGTGTCCTACAGTCTGGTCTACCGTCTGTGGAATTAACGCCAAAATTGCTTGATTGGTTACGGCATTGTTCTCGTTATCGGAAGGTAGAGAGCTTGAATCTCAGATTAATCGAATATCTGTCCTTTTCAGTAAATGTGGCTGAACGCGTTGAATATTTGGTAATTACAATGTTATCCAAGTAAAAAGATATTTCTGGGAGTGACAGGAAAGTTATTAGGGGTCTTTAGCTTGATCCTTACTTAAAAAGGGCGAAGATTCCATCTGGTTGTTTCTATCTGTTGTTGTTACTAATGACACTTAGACAAGCCAGCCTCACTATGCCTCCATGGTTATATACTAATTTAAGTCAATTGGGGGTGTCTTTCGTTTAATCAGTGCACTATGAAGTACGACTTTTGCTTTTGAAATCCTCAGTTAGATGGCAACACCAGAGGATCTAATCCCTCAATTTTTGCATTGATCTGAAGAGGGAGAAAATTTCTCCAGACCATTGCACCCATGGTAACTGATCAACGACCGATGCAGGAATTTCGATTCCACAGATTTAACGAGCACGTACTCGGTGGGTCTTTGGCGGCATTGGGAATCGAACCCCACCCTTGCGGATAGAATGCCGATACCTTAACCACTAGGCTAGCACAGCCCTTGTTTCTATATAACTAGTAGATTTCATCTCAGTGCTAGTTACATGGAAAATTGCAGATGCAATAAAACAACCGTTTCTAGAATCAACCAAATCTTCTGAATCTAAAACCAAATCTTCTGTTTTCAGATGACATGTTTTCGAAGGTGAACATGATTTACAACACCTGCCAAAGACAGTTTTATAGCTCTTTCGTCTCGAAAGTGAAGAAGCATTTCCGTGCCACAAAATGTTGCCGACCTCTCTATAGTATCAAAATTAAGAATGTCGTCTAGTAAAAAGTAAAGGCTTCTTCATCATGCAGGTTTCCATACATGGTAACTTGTTGTGTGTGTCCCTCTCGCATGACGACAGAGATGGTCCTGCTTATCTCGGGTAGGAGACACGTTACCTTTGCCAGACAGTGAAAAGTTTTTGTATTCTTTATCTAATATTCCAGATTTACATGAAAAAGCGATTCTAAATGTATGGTCTGGTGTGAATATATGATCTGGAGGAAATAAAGTATTAGATAGAATCAATCCGACACTGTATAAGAACACAATTGTAAAACACAACTGCGTAATAATGTTTTGAATGGAGACATCACTTGATGATTATACTGACCAACATGTGTGCTTAAGAGGAACTGTGATTGGTCAGAGATATCGGGAGGAGATCCTTGATCCATATGTCCACCTGTATACTAGTGTATTTGGCAATTATTTCATTCTGATGATTGATAATGCATGTCCTCGTAGAGCTGAGTCGTTAAGGAATATCTTGTAGGTATTGCTTACGAGCGATTTGTAGAAATTAATTTCATAGTATATCTATGGGACTTCCTCGGTAGATAAGTTGCTGCATTAAGTCCTCTCCAAAATCTGTAGGAGAGCTGGAAAACAGCTTACTCCTTGTTTGGCCTTCATTTCTCATTTCAGTAAGCGATAACTTAATTAACAACATGCAATGTCGATGCCGCAAATACATCCAAACTAGGTATGGGCATATCACTCATTAAACCAATTTTTGTTATGTTTCTATTAAATTTTACCACATAAAACTTCGATTATTCTATTTCAAATAATGAGCTTTTCCAGCAAGATTGCTTTTTTGTTGGAAATCCTTATGAATTTTTCTTATGTACATTTCTATGTTATAATCAATAGATACCAATTTTGTGCACATGTCATCCGAATTCGATATTTTACATTCATTCATTTGCAAACTAGGAGCAAAAACAGATTTTTCTTAATATTTGGAGGCCAACGTATTTCAAATTTTTTAAATAAGTGGTTAGAAATCTAAATTTCTGCAATAAAAAATTGCTGAACTAATGGATAATAAATGTTAAATTATACTTTGTTTTATGCTTTTTAAATTAAGGGATGAAATACTTATAACAAGATTTCTTCAAAATTTTCTCTTGATTTTCTTTATCTAGTTTTTTAAGATATATTATAGGTGAGGCTGTTATTAATGTTGGTATACGTTCTTTTAATTTTGGTATAATTTAAAAAAATATTTACTAGAGGTTACTAGAGATGCCGATCTTATTTTTCATGGGTCCCCTCTACTATGTTAGTAGTAAAGTTATTATAAATTACAATCAAACTAATTGTTATCCAATTATTTATATATTCATTATTCTATTTA
Source organism: Latrodectus elegans (assembly GCA_030067965.1). Lineage (NCBI taxonomy): Eukaryota > Metazoa > Arthropoda > Arachnida > Araneae > Theridiidae > Latrodectus > Latrodectus elegans. The sequence goes on along the minus strand of CM057822.1, from coordinate 9,627,046 downwards.
TTTGTCTAATATGATGTGAATACTGACTGCTGTTCCTTAATGATGTGTTTAGTATTTGATAAGAAAATATGTAATCGTGCAGTATCCGAAAAATAAAAGTTGTGTTATTGCTAAAATCAGCTTAAATTAGTACTCAAAATATAAATAAAAAAATATTAAGTTTCTATCGAAATTTACTTATTGTTCCTTACAAATGTGAGGTGATTTAATTCTTCATTTTCTTATAATAAATATAAAGTTTTCTAGGAATTTTTATATTCATTCATAATATTAAATTCAATTAAGATCGACATGAATAATTATATTTATTAGATTTCAGTATACTACGTGATTATCTTATAAACTAATCATGATTCTTAATTTTAAGCTAGATTTCAATTTTTTATGTACAAACTATTCATATTGTAATTTTGAGTTTGTTTATATTGAAAAATGACAAACATATTCATATTTTAATAACCATTTTTTAAAAATAGTTTCGCTACCTTCTTTTTTTTATAACACTGTGTGTGCAGGTATATATTATTTATGTATGTTACAATATATATATATCATATATATATATATATATATATATATATATATATACATATATATATATATATATATATATATATATACATATATATATATATTGTATTTTATTCTTGTCAGTAATATTATATTAATATACATTCTATAATAAATTTCTTACTATGTGCAAAAATAATTTCTTTATATATTTCTGATATTGTTTTTTTCTTCTTCTTTTTCTAAATTGTTTACTAGTGAAACACAATTTAATTTCTTATAAAATATATTAAGAACAGTTTTTGCCCATTACAAACCATTTTAAAATTTATTATTGGAGAAAATATTACTATAGAAATGTATCAAACAAAGAAAATAAACGTATGAAATGTAAACTAACGTATATAAAAATATTGCATCATACGAAGTTTTATTGCAACCATAGTGTTTGTGACAAGTCGGGAAGAGCATGCGTCAGCTCCCCTTTACAGGAGCCTAATGCGAGACAGTGCTTTCTTTGGTTTAATATTCCATGACGTCAGATACAACGTTTTAGCAACGTCACACTAAGACATCGATGAGATCGCATTTGTCTACTATAAGACGGCGTCTAAATCAGATTATCTACTGAATTTGTGGCCATTCAGTGTTATTCTAGTCCATCCTTCAATCGTTATTAAATGGATCAAAAATGCACATGTTACATGTGTTTTCGAGTTAATTCCAATTCTCCGTACTAAATGTTCATGGCAGCACATCTCTCCTGTATCATTATCATTTTTTTAAGTGGGCATAAGCGAGAATTAGATTATAGGCAAGCATCAGTAAGCATACAGTAAGGTTGTGGCTCTGAAAACAAAATTAAGAAAATATTCTCAAGAATATCTAAATTTTAGATTTACTAGTATTGAAGTAAATGAAGAAGAAAGGTTCTTGTGCATCATTTTCTCAATAAATGTTGGCGGTAGACAGCGTGAAACCTAATAAACTTAAGCGACTTTTGAAAACGCTTCATAGAATTATGCCAACAAACCCGAGAGTTCTTCGAGTTAAAATTAAAATCATATGAAAAGCAAACATACTTTTTAAAAATTGTTTGTCTCTGAATGAAAAAAGCTTTAGTTGCTTCTTACAAAGCTTCATATAAAATTTCCCGATGTAAAAAACCTAAGATCATTGGGGTAGAACTTTTTTTACCAGCAAGATTTGAGATTGCAGAAATTATTTTTGGAGAAAATTTCACAAAACAATTGCAGACAATACTTCTTTCATGTGATACTGTTAGTATCACACCTATTTATTCGGTTGAATTGGTGATGCAAATGCAGATGTACAATCTGTATCTTTCATATTGTGATGTCAGCTTTCCTCGAAGTTTGAAGCAAATTACTTTCCATAGATCTTGATATGGCAGCAAAAAGTAATGAATATTTTCATTTCATTGTCTGTGTTTCATATTTCGATGATATATTAATAGTAGAACTATTTTTCTACAAACCAATAGAGCTCAATGAAACAGCACTGGCTTTATTTGTTATCTTAAGCGGTTTTATGAAGGAGGCAAACGTAAATGGAAAAAAAAAATCATTTGGTCAGAAATTTTCTTAATGAGAGTCGTTCAATACCCAGAAGATTCGAGGTATACTAGCACTTGTAAAATAAAAAATACCGCCACAGTGTATCTGGATACATGCATGATCTATAGAGAAACCTTGGCTTTCAAGGAGATTCCTGAATAATGTGCGTTAACACATTATTCACTACTGTTGTAACCTTAAATAAGGAATTTAAAAATGAAATCCCTTAAATCAGGAATCTTTTCCGAATCATGTAAAGACATGGGTGCAATTTATTCAACATTACTATGCGAACAAGATATTACTGTCTTCAGTAAGAGCATAGATATATATATATATATAACTATCAAGATAGTACACATTATAAAAGTCATTAAATTTTTGCAACGTGCTTATGAATTAAGAAAAGAAATCACTGTTTCCTTAGAATAGGAAAACAGGCCCAAAGTCAGTAGCTAGTGGTTAGGGTATCGGCATTCCATCCGGAAGGATAAGGTTCGATTCCCAATGCCGCCAAAGACCCACCGAGTACATGCGATATACGTGCCGGTAAATCTGTGGAATCGAAAGTCGTGTGGTCGGTCGTTGAGCAGTTACTATGGGTGCAATGGTCTGGAGAAATTTACTCCCCCTTCAGATGTAAAAATTCAGGGAGTAGATCCTCAGGTGCTGCCACCTAACTGAGTATTTCAAAAGAAAAGTCGTACTTTCACCTTCATTGTGCTCTGATTAAAAGAAAGACGCCACCAATTGACTTAAATTCACATAGCCGAGGCAACGCGAGCTTGGCTTGTCCAAGTGTCATTAGTAACAACAAGAATTTTATAAATTATTTTCTAGCAGACGACAAACTGATATCAAGTTATCTGAGTGGGTTGGGAATCCCTTTCATTATACACACCTGTATGGCTGTCATTTGCAGAGGAAGAAAGATACAGACTTAACAAGTAGCAAAATCAAAAGACAGTTTAGAAATAAATTATTTTTTGAATTTTGGACAAGGGTAGATGATAAGTTTCATGCTCTAAAAACAAGGGAATTTCACATTCTGTTACGATTTCAACTTCTTAAATTTGTGAAATTGGATATTCTGGGATGCCTTCTTTAAAGAACAAATATAGATCTCAGCTAATTAAAAGAAAACTAAGAGTGTTTATTTATAAAATTATGCCTTCCATCAAAAAACTTGGTTCTGAAAGACGGGGCCAAGAAGTTACTAATAATTATTAAACTGGTTTTTAATTTAATAAATTTAGGTAAACTTGGTTTTTAATTAATAAGTTATTTTAATTTCATAATTTAATTTAATAATTAAATTATTAAATCACATAATAATTTAATTTAATAATTAAATTATTAAATATTTGGTCTGAATGTATTTTGTTTTGTATATGTGTGCTTTCCTCATTCAATCAATTTTTAAACTACATTTTTTATTGGATAATCTCGTGCCCCTTAGGCTGAGAATTACTGATTTATGGCAATGTGTGTGTAACATTATTATACTGCTATTTCTTATAAATTTCATCTATTTATGTATTCTGAATGTTAAATTGATAAATGGTTTTCCTCTAATTTAGTGACAATGTGTATATATAAAAATAGTTCTGTTATTGAGAGTAAAAAATATATAAAAGGAAAAGACATTTTTTTTTTGTTAAAATACTTTCGTGTAAGAATGTTCATAAATTTTTGGAAAAAAAGTCTACAAAAAGTATAGATAAAAGAATCGTGATTAATTATGATTGTAGCATAAAAAAAAAACTTTTTTTTCATCTTTTTCGACCCCGTAGGGAATCATTATTCATTGAGAGGGATCTCTTATTAACATTGTGAGATCTATTTTTCCCAATCACTTTGAATCAATTGACATTATAAATAGAAGAATGAAGAATATAATATATCAATAAATCTGACATTAATTAAACAAGTTTTTAATATGAGTGATTTACATAAAATTATTAGATCTTATAAACATATCAGAAATTTATTTAAAGAAACAGTTATAAATACTTGTGTTAAATTGATTGAAAAAAGTTATAAAAGCAACAATCATTTAAGAATTCTGTCATATACATGAGTAATGTATAGTAAAATAGTTACTTCAGAAGCTTCATTGTTTAAATCCAATAAAAATATATTCTGATATATCTATGTGTTTATGATTTTTAATGTGTTTATGATTTATAAGTTTTAGTATTAGGTTAAAAAAAAACCTTAGTCAAGTAATATTAGTAAGTATATAAAATATATATCTATGCAGCATATTCATATACCCATAATGCAAATAATTTTCTGTTGAAAAAATATCCCATTTACATTAAAAAATATTGAACTTAAAATTCACTAATTATTACTTAATATTAATTTCACATTCTCTCTATATATTTTGAAGTTTTCATGAATATTTAAATTTAACACTTTGAACGGTTTTAACATTTTTAAACTGTAAGGTCATTATAGACTTGGATATAACATTAATTTATTCTTAATATTTGTTTAAAAATTGTATTTTGTATTTGGACAGTAATATAACAGAAATATAAATATTTTTAATAAAAAGACAGAAAAATTTCTGCCTTCAACAATCTAAAATGGTAGAATTTTTTAATAGTTCTTTTTACAATATTTTCTTTGTTTGTTGAGAAACAATTGCTTGAAATAAATAATATTTTTCGTAAGATTTTAAAATTTATTTTTCATTTGTGAAAATATTTTATATAGTGATTGGTTGAAAATATTTACTTCTTAATAAATCTAATATATATTTTTCACATAATGTTGCATTTGAAAGGCTTATATATTACATTAGTATACAAATAAATGAATGAACCTGGTTTATATAAACACAGGTATAATAATAATAAAATTATATAAAATATATAAAAAATAATCAGCTCTCATTTGTTTAATTTTTATATCAGATAATTTGTAAATAATATGAATTTTTTACACAGCAATTTCTTTTATTGCAATAATTTATAAACGTTTCCTAATTTTGTAAATATTTGTTTGCTTAAAAGCGCGTATCTTTTTCTTATTAAATTTTTTATATTATCTCATCATGGTGAAGAGAAAAGTTGGTTCTTGAAAATAATCTGGGATTTTTAGAATTATAGATGTGTCTTCATCTTGAAAAAGGTAAAAAATATTTTTTCGCTTTCGATAGTTATGTTGAGTATTCATAGAACTCGGATTCAGGTAAGATGGGACATTACATTCTATGTAAGCTTAAAAAATCGAAATGGATTAAAAAGGCATTATAATTTCAAAAAATGTTTCATCTCAATTTATGATGATCTTCTAATCTTATTAAAAAAGGGGAGATTAGTGGCACACATTTACACCATATTCTCTTAAAATATCAAGTATAAAGACTTTTACAAAAGGGTTATTTCATATTATATATATATATATATATATATATATATATATATATATATATATATATATATATATATATATATATATATATATATATATATATATATATATATATATATATATATATAAACTCTACAATTTTATCCAAAAAATCCATATCAGAAAGATAATTTAAAAACAAACATGCATGTTTATTCAATAGAAGTGCTTTTATTCACAATATTATTAATTCCCTTGTTAAATATTTTACCAATTAAACTTTTACAAGGTGAATTTCTTGCATACGTTTTCCAAATTACTTGAAATCTTCCATTTTAAAATTGTTATGTGAACTAGTTTATCTATTCACACATTTCTAGTTGAATTAAATATATTCGTGACTGTTATGTATTTTGCGTTAAAAGTTTCAAGTTTATTTTCAAAGTGATTATTTTTATTGAATCTAATAGAACTGACATCTTAAAAATGATATTCTCAAAGGAAATTACCTTATAACAGGAAATAGACGCTTTTAATTAATGTCAAAATAGAAAATAATTTTAGAGTCTCAATATTATTTACACAAAAATTTTGAATACTATATCACTCTTAATTGAATATTTTTAAAACTTCTTGTGAGTAAACATTAATATTTCTTATTTAATGCTGATTTTGAGTAATAATGATTTTAAAAGAGAATTTATTTATTGAGATCCTTAGTGAAGATATTAGATGGATTTTATTTAAATGCAATTATAACAGTTAAAGTATATCAAATTAGTGAATATTAATTTAATGATATTATCCATAACTTCAAGAGGAATAATAAATTTGTCACTTATCTTTAGCATTTGACAAAAATGTGTTTAGTCTATTTTATTCGTTTATAATTATAAATATTTCTAGGCAGTCTTATATCATATTTTTAAATTTTTTATGTAAAAATTTGAAAAAAATTAGAAAATTATTTCTATGCTTTGACTAAATAAAATGTAAGCAAAAATAATTTGTAAATCATAATGAAAAATATATTTTACTTTAAATTTGCAAAGCATTTATTTTGCATATTAAGACAATAAAAATGAAGAAAATTCTATCAATCAATAATTAATTAACAGATATAACAACCTTTAGGAGTGGAAATCAAAAATAAGCACATGAAGTATTGAAATCTTCTTAGAATTTATTTTTAATAGTAGCACAGCTAACATTGAAATATAAAAAGTACTCTTTAACAACAAAAATTTGTGAATAGTTTAAAAATATTTCAGTTTACAAATATCACTGCTTTCAATAGATATATCCATGTGTATTCTATTCTCTAAGTAGGATAAATCTTGCATTTACATAGCAGAGCAGAATGCACGATGCACAATAGAATGTCTAAGTGCTATAGACAATGCGTTGTTATATAATGTTACTCATGACGCTCTCTATAATGTTACTCATGACGTTTTATATAATGTTACTCATGACACTCTATATAATGTTACTCATGATGCTCTATATAATGTTACTCATGATGCTCTGTATAATGTTACTCAACATCAGAATTTATACTTCTGTAAGATATACGAGGGTTACTCTGAAATTTTTAAGATACGCACAGACGAGAATTTATAAAATAAAAATAACGATTTAATTTTAAAATACAAAATATTTTAACACAGAAGACGATTTTTTACTGACTTACTTCAACTTGTTATAAATTTTAAACAGAAGAGAAAATGGAGTTGACGCGAGAACATTTTAGCGCTATGATTTTCTACGATTTTAAAGTAGGATTAAATTAAAAAAATGCGTTCAACGGTTGCAATTAGCATTTGGTGATGAATCTCCAGCTCGTGCTACTGTATTCATACGGTTTAGAGAATTTAGAAGAGGTCGCAATTTTCTTCAGGATGAAGAACATACAGGAAGGCCGCCAACGGCAGTAATCCCATATAATGTGTCCGCCATACAAAAAATGTTAATGGATGATAATCGCTGTACCTATCAAATAATACAGAAGGAACTTAATAATGGATCCACAGCCATACACGAAATAATTCTCATTAAGAATTACATATGAAAAAATTAGTTTGCCGTTGGGTTCCGCATAATCTAACTGAGCACCGAAAATAGGTGCGTGTCAGAATCAGTAAAGAAACTCTTAAACTGCTAAATATTGGTGGCCACCACATCATTCCTAAAATTGTAACAGGTGATGAAACGTACATACCGTTTTTTGACATTACAACACGTTAACAAAGCAAAATATGGATCTTTGAAAATGATCCCACGCCAACAATGGTGAAAAAACAACGCGCAGTGAAAAAAGTGATGTATACCGTTTTCTTCAGAACTACGGGATTGGTCAAAGCCATCAAGCTGGAAGGACAGAAAACAGTAACAGCAAGCTGATATAGCACTAAATGTCTTCCGGAAATTTTACAAGAACTGAATGTTAATAGACGAATATTTCAAATGACAATGCATCTCCACATACAGCCGGATTTACAGTTGATAGATCATTTGCCGTATTCACCTGATCTATCTATGTGAGACTTTTGGTTATTCTTTAATCTAAAAAAGATCTTACGTGGAAGTCGTTTTAATTAAGAAGAAGAGATTGATGTGGCTATAAATGCATTTTTTCATCTATTCCAAGAAATGAATGGCTTGAGGCATTTAATCTGTGGAAATTTCGTCTACAAAAGTGCATTGATGCTGGAGGAGACTACTTTAAACACACCTGAAATTTTGTAAGTATAACTTTAAAAACCTAGTTGTATCTCAAAAATTTCAGAGTGACCCTCGTAAAATCAAGATTTATTCCAGATTCCGAATAGGAAGAATACTTATTTAACCTCTAACGGATGTGGGTTTAAAAGGTACATTTGTAATATGTTAGATTATAAAATAACTAGTAATATGTTCAATGCACTTAAAATGCTTCAATTACTTAATTTAAGTGTTCCTAGTTGTTTGGAATCCACTTTGAACCTAGGTCCCTGTTTTATTAGAATTCGTGCAGTTGAATGACAAACAAAAAAACAAATGCGGATAGATCTGTGGTCACTTTTGTAAAACGTTAAAGTAAGATACTTACTTATAGTAAGATGCTACTTTCAATCCCAATAAACATCGAAGCCTCTAAGGAGATTTTGGAACAAACTAACAATTGGCTTGAGAGCAAGAATAATGCTCATTTAGTTCCCAAATAATTGTCAAAGCACCAGAATCTACGCTACATTTAAAATTATTCCTTTCCTCAAAAAGTTTAATAATATTGCTTATGTCTAATTATTGTATATGGATAATTGACATCCTAAGATTTTTTAATATTACGTAAAACTAATCTCGTGGCACGACAATCCATGTGATCCAGGGCTTACAGTACCCATCTCTATTTCCTTGACTAAGAGGCACTGGTGTGAGAAACATGTGTCCTAATTAGTTGATCAGCCAAACGCAAAACCCCGGTGTTTAGTTGACAAGCATATTTGCAGCTCATTTTATCGGCCCACTGAAGGGATGAAAGATGGAGACGACCTTACTGACCTCACCTTAAGGATCAAGCTTCAGACCAGTGCATTGGGAGCATGAAACGTTACCACTAAGCCACCGGACTTCCCATTATTTTAAATTTAGATTGTATTTTTATTTCGATATTATAAATTATGTTGGGACGTAAGAAAGAAGGAAATTAGAATATAATAAAACAAAACATTTATTACGACATTACAAATGATTAAAACAGTTACAAAAGAAAATACTTAATAATAATAAACAAGGTTATGTATTTCCTGTACGGTATAAATAATAAACAAAATTATTTATGAACCGGATAGTTGGCCTTCCATTCTTCACGTCTCTTTTCTATCTTATCTCTATTTTCTTTTATTTGACATAGAATATTTTGTAAGTTCTCTATATTGGGCAGAAACGCCATCTTTTGTAAGTAGAATTAATACAGATTTGTGACAATTATACTTTTTATATTTAGACAATAGAAATATTTTTTTTTATTTTAAGAGAATCTAATCAGTAGGGAAACATCAACTCAATTATAAAAGGACATGATTTTTCTCATAGTTGTGATTATAAATTCCTTATAATGATCTGATGTAAGCATTTGAAATTAATATTAGCATTTGAATTGTTGAGAAGCTGAGAAGTCATCAGTTTATTCTACATAAATTCCTGAATACAATGAAACTTGGATGAATTTTATAATATTTTCAGAGACTCGTAGACAATTTACAAGTTATTGCGTAAAGCAAGTGAAATTTATATTTGGCTTGAACATTGCTCATATGAATAAGTGATATATGCATTAGAAACACCCAATTTATAAATGTTAGTATTATGTAATGATTCAGTAACACATTTGAATTGGAGTCAATTTAACATAATTTAAAATTTTGCAAACAATCCAGATAAATGAAATTGTAGTTACTTATAACCTTTGGACAAGCCAAGCTTACTCTGTCGACGGCTATGCGAATTTAATGCAGTCGGGTGCGTCGTTTAATCAGAGCACCACGAACGTGAAAGTACGGCTTTGCTATAAACTCCTTCGATAGATTGCACCATCAGAGGATCCACTCCCTCAATTTCGACATTGATATGGAGGGGAAGGGAATTTTCTCTTGCCATTACTCCCATGGGAACAGCTCAATGACTAACCACAGGATTTTTGATTCCCCAGATTCAATGGGTATTTGGTGGCGTTGGGAGTCGAACTCCGTTCTTCTGGATGGATCGCTGATGACCGAAGAATTACCACTAATCTATCACAGTCCATCTCTAGATAATTTAATCAATATAAATTGAATTAATGAATAATCTTGATTATTGTATTTGAAACTTGTTTTGGTTTATATTCATGCAGCTTCCTACATTTTTTAAAAATCATTTAACGGATGCCAAATTCAAAGTGTGTGAAGTCAATTTAAGTTATGTATCTAAAAAATTAAGCATATTGCATTTTAATCTAAGTATTTTCTTCTATTTTTGTTAAAAAATATTTTCAATAAAATTAACATCGCAAAAATTATTGTTAATAATTATAGAAAATTATTTTTAATAAAACCAATTTCATGAATTTTTTGTAGGAATAAAACAATAAATTCTAAATACATAATAACTAAACAAATATTATATTTTTCAGTTATTATAAAATTTAGTGGAACGATATTTTATAAATCTGTGTTTTGAAATTATTTTCCTGATAAATGTTTTGCAAATACTCTGTAGTTAGTCTAATTTTTTTTCAATAGTTTTCTTTTGTAAATTACTTATTTATATTTAATTTGCAATCAATTAAATAAATCACAATTTTCAAATGAACAAATATATTTTAAATTTAAGTTGTGTTTAATTATCTTAATATGAGTAATGTATTTTACATGAAATTGCTTAATGTGGTTGGTCACAATTAATTATTAATTATGTATTGATTTTAATAAGGAATGTAACATGCATTAAATAGCAGTCGGAACTTCATAAAAGTATTGAGAAAGTTGCATTAAAGATGCATTAAATTGAGAAAGTTGCATACAGATGCATTAACTTTTGAAAAAAATATTTTCAATTTATAATTAAAATGCAAAAAATAATATCAAAACAAATTAGTTAATTTTAGTCTTATTTTTTGTAGTTATGAATTAGTAAAAAGCATTTTTGTAAAAATAGATACTATCTGTTTATAAGAAAGTCACATTTTAGCTGGAATATTATAATATTCTTTTAATTACTATAAACTACTTCAGTGATAATTTATCGAAAATTTCTTGAATGATAATGATGCAGGTTTTTATGAAATGCTTGAAAATTATTGCTCATTTCATGAAAGACAGCTAGAACTATTAAATAAATTTGGTTTAATGAAAAAAACTACAAAATTAGTTCATTCAATTAAAACTGCAGAATAGTTTTGTTTTAATGATTTTATTAGTAAAAGAGGCCACACAACATATCTGAAAATATCACAGTTATTTTAGAAGCAAATAATTTAATGATTATATCCATAAAATTATGAGTTCTTTTTGATAAATATGTTTATATTCATTAAAAAAAGAAATATCTTTCACATTTCCATTTAAAAATAAACTATTATATAAATGTAAGTCAAATTAAATATAGAGCATTTTCTGAAGAATATTTTAAATTTTAAACGTGCTCATGGCTTATCAGAAACTTGATTTGAGGAAACAATATTAAATTCAAACCTGATAAGATTTTGTTGTTTACTCTGGTAAAATATATTAAGAAATTTATGATAAATTGCTAAATAACACTGAACATTTTTCAGTTTGATTATTTTTAAATACGTAAACTTTGACAAATAAGTTATGAAATATCTTGTTAAAAATGTATTTACTATATTCATATTTTTAGTTTTTTAAACATGAGAAATCATTTACTTGAGATCTTGTGACCATTTAGAAGATTGCGTGTATGTAAAAAAGCAATTAAAAATAACTGGAATCATTTATCATGGAGCACATAATCATTATCTTTCAATGCGTCGGCTAAAATGGTCATTCTGGCATTTGTTACTTCAGTTAGAAACTAAGCTTTCCAGTTTGTCCAAATGTTTTGTAGATATTTTCCTTTGAAATTATCGAAAATAAATAAGTCAATTTAAAATAAAATTCCAAAATAATTTATGCTTCATCGCATACCGATGAAGTACTATGTTAATATTATTTGATTCGACGAATATGATTGTATTAAAATAAAGAATCTCTTCCAATAGAAACTCATCTTATTTTGCTTAATATTAAAAAAATATAAACATAAATGTTTAAAGTAAAATGAAAAATTTAAAATATACATTTTAAGTTCTTTAGGTTTGCAAAATGATTTCTGATTATAAATTATTTTGCAAATATAGATAAATGACTTATTATATATTTGTATATTTTATGAGCTATATTTGTTTATTAAATATATTCTAAAGAAACACCATTAATTATTACTGAAGTTCTTTTAAAGTATTTAAATGAAAGCAGTTACTGCTGTAAATTAGTAATTTTGATAAGAATTTTGAAATATATGCATTATATATTATTCAAAGAGAGAGATAACAAGCATTTTATTTAACTTATAGCCTATGGATATTAAAGTAAGCGAATTTTGAATAAAAATAGAAACAGTTACCGAGAAGAAAATTCAAGAAGAATATCAATTTAAAATTGTGCAATAATACATTATTTTACGGTTTTAATTTCATATTCATAAAAATGAAGAATGTTTTCAAAACAAGAAACAAATTAATTTTTTCAATTTAAGTATTTTGAGAATAGTTTCTTCCCTCACACATGTATTTTCTACACACATTTATATTTTTAATCTTAAATTTATTTATAAAATATATAGATTTATTTTATATTTGTTCGTAAATTTTACAGATTGTAAGTGCATTTCGACTTATTTAAATTTATTTCAAAACTATACAGAATTAAAAATTTACAAAATTCATAAAAATAAACAAAAAGTTACAGAGATAATATCAGGTAGAACATTATTTATTATACATTTTAAGAAAAAATGCATCAACTCTCTCATGAGCAAAAGAGCAATTTTTGTATAAAATATAAAACTTCGAAATTTTAATTTATCAATATAAATCGATAATTTATTTGTTATTTGAGCAACGTTTTTCATAAATTGGATGTTTGATATCTGGAGGTGAATTCTCTAAATATAATTTCTTTGATTTCGAGAAAAAGTCAATTATTTTTTTATAACAACTAAGAAAGATAAACTTTTATAATCATTACTTGTTCACTTTTTTTTGCTCAGTTTTTTTTAAAATTAAATAAGCCTTTTGACATTATTTCTATATATATTATTTATATTCATTATCTTTTTATAATTTATTTTTTACATTTTTCTTTTGAAAAAAATTGTAGTAGCTAAGATGAAAAAGTTGCGATGAAATTCATAATTTTGAAACAAAATGTGTAATTTTTCTTTCAGTGTTTAAGGATATACAATAGTGTAAATATGTTTTTCGAATTGTAGATATATATTAATAAATTAATTAATAATATTTAAATTATAGAATGCCAAAGGCAAACATAAAGTTAGGCGTGTTTATAAAAAATTGCAGCCCAGGATACATAGGGAAAGAGTTTAAAATATTTTATAAATACATATTTTGATAACATTAATACTAGTATACATATAATCTGTCTTAGAAGGAATAATCAGAAATAATCTCAAATATTTAGCGATAATTACTGAATAAACAAATTTTAATATTAATAAAAGGAAAATATTAATCTCTTATTCTTATTCATTTTCTTTTTGATCTAATCATGGGGCGATAAATTGCAAAACAACCATTTTACCTTATAAATACGGTTATAGGTAATAGTTCAGAGGCATCACACTGCTTCTTGTTAAGATAATCAAAGTTAAACATCATTTGCTCAGGAAGCTTTTGTGAAGGTGACCATATTCTCCCTCATTGAATTGCTAGATCTGTGAGGGCAAGGGACGTGGTTACTTTAAACTTTGTTTTCTAAAGTCTTTTTTGGGTATATAGAGGAAGTTTAAAGCGCAAGTGTGACCTCATCACGTTGACCATGTTTGAAAAATACAAGGCGTTTGTTGATGACTGAGCATTCTAACCCATTGAATTTAATTTACAGCTTAGAGTTATGTGTCTGTTAATAAGATTATTGTAATTATGTGGTGGCTAATCATCCATCCTTGTTTGCTTATCCTTGTCTTAAGAAGTGAGACCAAGTCCATCACTTTGAGGAAATCGAAGATCAGAAGAGAGATGATCAATGAATTCATAAGGAGGAGATGAGATGCAGCTTCTGTTGATCCGAGGATTTCAGCACCATGATGATAGAAGTCTGGATTTGCTTGGGTTGGTGTTCTTTTTCGTCAGGCATCTATCCTTCGACTTGTCCGGCTTGGGAGATCTTACAAGTAGAGACTTACTGCTGGCATAGCCCTCCGGGTCACTGATGCACGCAAGCCTCACCGCATCGGCAAGGCAGGAAAATCACAGTTATTTCATGTTTTATTGTTCGACATAACTATGCATCAATAATTAATTTAAAATGCTATATATTAACGTGAATTATTTAAAAACTATATGTAAGACTACTTCAAAGAATATTCTGTAGACTCACGTAATTATCATCTCTTCCAGAAGTATTTTCCAGTTTAATTTGTTGTTTCATATGCATCTTGATGTTTATATTCCTTGACATCATTTTACAGGATGACATTCCAGAAAATTTGATGTACTAAACTTATTCAGAGTAATTTCTTTTCCTTAGCATTTCTCTTTGTTCAAAACGCCATACTCTATTCGACAATATTTACCTGTTGATTATGTATTTTTGCATCCATCATTTTTATTATTCAGAGAAATACTTCTATTAAATTTCTTTTACTTAAATATCGTGGATAATATTTGGTAAAGGAAATTACTTTCATTTGGCAAATATTTATTTCAAGTCATGTTGATTACTTTTACTATAAGTATGAATTACATTTCGTAATTTATTTCTTCAAGTAATGCATTTTAAAGAATTTTTGAGTAACCGCGTACAACTGAATTTAAAAATAATCTACTAAATCATATGCATTGCATTTCAAAAATGTGTTCTTAGTAAGCAAAAAATTATTGCTTCGGAATAAAAATGATAGGAAAGATGAAATAATGTTTCACGTTTTCCCTATCCATTTTATTCCTTTTATAATTTTTCACTTTGATGCAGCATAGTTGATGACCTAATGACTAAAATATTTTAATGTTTTTGAATTTCTAAGGCAATTTCTGTGATGCCCTAGGTTTCATATAAAAATACATTATAGGAAGACTTTTTTCCTGGATAGTCGGTCATTTCACATTTTGCGTAGGAGAAAACTCTCAAGAGCCACCGAGTCAGACTTGAATGAAGAGGGCAGAAATGCAACTTCCATATGAAGTTAAACTACCATTCCTAGAATCGAGAATATGATCTTTTCTCAGAAAAGTGACATCCAGTGACTCATGGCTTCACGCAACTTTCCGTTAATATTAGCAAAGTGAAGCATCATTTGCTAGGGAATGGGAAGGTGGTCACTTTCTCCCTCACTGGGATGGTTAGACGTCACGGATTAACGTGTTCTCCCCGGTTTGGAACATGTTCACGTTAATCCATGATATCTAAAGTCTTTCTTCTGGTGTTTTTCGTTTTACACCTCCATGAGCCTAGACGAGCTTTATCAGTTTAAGTAGAGATTGCTAGAGAATTTATTTGATAATTTTTTTCATATATATACAACAACTGGTTCTGAAGCTCTTCTAATTAATAAATAAACAAAAAAATGAGGTAAAATAAATTTAAATATTTATATGAACTATGAAGGGTAAGCATAACAGGTGTTTCATCTGAGGAATTGTAATTAAAATAAAATTTAATGGTTCGCTCTAAAAGTATAAAATTATTGGTCTTAAAAAAGAACATCAAAGTCTGAAGTGGATGAGGTTTTTGTTCCATAAATATATAGAAAAGTCAATTGTTTGGTTTTCTGAGCACCTTTTTTTAAGGTAAAGTCTAGATCTTCAATTTTATGGCTAAATTACTTTTGTTTTCAATGAAAAGAAAAAGCTGCTCATGGTCAATTAGAAAGTCCATTAGACTATTGAGAATTTGCTTGGAATGTCAATTTTGAGAAAACTATCTTTCAAATTGTTTCCCATTTAGCTGTTATAGTTGCCAAATGTCACATGTCACAATGTTGTCAAAAAGCAAGTTTTTAGAAGGTGAAGTACGTTTTCCTTATCTCCAAAACCTTCCACTGTTGTTGCATGGATGTTGAAAATAGGGTGCTCGTTCAGGTGTGATCTCGTGATCAGACCGTAAATCAAAATTAGAAGATCATAGTGGTGCACAAGTATTCCAAACCTATTAACCTTAAAACGAATCTAAGGCTCACCTGCACCACTGTTTTTATATGCTCTAAAAAGCTTATCTTTTTTAATAAAAAAATTTCTAAAAATTGCAACTGCGATTATATAATATATATAGCAAAATATATGTAACAAAAATAAGTTTTTTAGCTATTGTATCCATTTGTTGAAATTTAATGCTAGCTATAAACGCAAACAGATTTAAGCTCAGAGCAAACTTCAAGAGATTGCGTAGCTTAGAAGTGATAAAAACAAATACGATTTATAAAAATCTAATTTATTATAATTAAAAGATTTAATAATTTCCCCACTGTGGACATCTTTCACGAACTATTTCATATTCTATATTAAAATAAACTTTTGCCTCAAGAATAGGATTACATGTATGATATATTACAAATAATTAAATGCATGAAAGCCAATATTCATATAAATAAGATGAACTTATAAAAATATTTTATTTGCTATTGCAGGGTATTTTCAATGTTTGATCGGTATAAAATGAATTGTCAATATATTCCATTAGACTTTGTATATTCATGTACTTTGGCGAGCTAACCAATTTTATTAAAGTTACCATGAATTTTAACGCTTTAATTTACTATTTACACATAAATGTTCTTTGCATCTTCTTTTATTTTTAATATTTCGCTGATAAACTTTCCATAATTTTAGTTTTATTTCTTATAAAAATAATATATAATAAATGTACAAGATTTATTTACTCATAAATATATTGTCTTAGATTAAATGACTTCACACATTTGCATTTTATAATATCTATTTATATATATATATATATATATATATATATATATATATATATATATATATATATATATATATATATATATATATATATATATATATATATATATATATATATATATATATATATATATATATATATATATATATATATATATATATATATATATATATATTTGCGTGTGTGTGTATGTAAATTTAAGCTTATACTTAAAACCATCAACAAAAAATTTAATGAGCCCGATTTAACTGACTTTTGTTTTTTCTTGAACATTGTAGAATAAAACATGATCATAAATTAATTAAATGCTTTTTTGCTGATTAATGTAAATAGGGAGTTTGTCAGAATAATTAAGTAATTCCCCAAGGCATTAAAAATGCAATTCTTTGCAAAATATGAGAAACATTTTGGGTATTAAAGAGTATGGCAGTTTCGTTTCGTTGGTTCAAAAATTATTATTTATATATTTCTGCTTTATGTAGATTTTATTTATCGCCTATCACTTCATTTATTTCATACCCCTTGATATAGCTTGAAATTCGTATTGTATTCTCTTAATTAAATTATTGTTTTCATTTTATTACATGTTATTAAAGTACATTTTTCGGCCTCTAATTTAAAGGAGTTTGAAATTTATATTTTTACATATATTTCATGGCCATTTTTTGTTTATCATTTTTATTGTAATAATTTTTATGCATTAATTTAATTTAATACGTTTTCTTTCAATTGTAACTCATTTCTTGCTCCTGTTATTGATAAAATCTACTACAGTAAAAAAAAACCTAAAATATAGAAATAAACGAATTTATGGTTGAATTCATTTTATTTCTCTTATTAATATATTTACATAAACTCATGCTTCGCTTAGTAATATTTTAAAGCTTTAAAATAAAACATACATTTTTAAATTTCATTATGTATATTTGTTCATTTCTAAACTTTTTTTATTTTTAAAATTTTATCGTAGTCATTTTTATATTCTAGTTATATGTATCACAAGTAATATCAACTCTTGATAAATTAAATTTATTTAGCAATGCATTTCATGTGTTAAATCATGGAGGTATAATCAAATTGGTGAGTATACTATTTTTGTGTAAAGAAAGTTTATCATTTATAAATCTTTAATTTCAGTTTTCGATATTTTCATGAATTTACAATGAAAGTCAAGTAGAAATCATGAAATTGTGTATCAAAACCAATAACACAGAAAAATAAAAGTTCAATAATATAACCCAGTCATGATCTTACTAGTAATTAACGTTGATAATACTCAATGGTTGTTAAATAACTCATATTTTCTTGTTTGTAAAATTTAAAATTCGTGTAAAATATTACCTCTAAAAGTTAAATTAAAATTTGTAAGTTCCTTTTATGTTTCAATTTGTTAATTTAAAATTTTGTTACTGTAAATGGGCATGAAATTCCTCAATTCAAAATTTAACTGTAAATAACTTGAAAATTTACTCGATACATTGTGATTAAAAAATTACTAATGAATGCGAATTAGTTAGGTTACGAAGCGTTAGCTAATTCATTGTAAATCAAAGACATTATTTTTTATTCAGTTCAAAACTAATTCGTTGAAAGATTAGTTTTTTAATAGCAAAATTACAAAAACAAAAAATACAGCAAAAAACTTCTCCCAGAAACAAATTTTGAATTTCTTTAATATGTTTCATCCTATAGGTATATGCATTATTGTTGTGTTAAATATACACAGTCAGTACAATTTGCTTGTCATTCATCTATCAACTTTCACACTGAAGGCTTTTTATAGAAAGTGGCATACACACCACTACATCGAAGACCTACACATCACTACAATACTACTACATCGAAGATCGAATTGGGAATCATAGAGAAGAATTGTTGTGGAGAAGAGGAAATCAATTACACGATATATGTACGAGCTAACTTAAAACAGCTGTTTGAACCTGGTCAACGTCGGAAAGTTATCTTCCACTAAAATATTTTTTCGGCTTGCCGAACAAATGAAAGTCACACAAAGTGCCTTTCATTTGTTCGGCTGTATCAGATCTGTATAGTGGATAGTGGAAGAACTGTATAGTGGATGCCTCTAGACCTCGCATCGAAAATTGAGAAGCAAATCCTATATTGTGAGTGCCTCAGGAGGTCTTGCACTGTCGTGTTACAGGGAAACGTCTTTACTTAAATTTCCACCTTGCTTATTTCTAATGGCTTTGAGCAATCTTCTCAGTTTTTTGCAGTAGGACTCTACATTATTGATTGCGCCCTTCTGCATAAACTTGTTGTAGACAACTCCTTCACAATCAAAAAAACCAGAAAGGATTTTATAAAGAAATGAAGAAATTTTGATTTTGTTCTTATAGTCGATGACGTAAGTCTCCATTCTATTGACACTTGCTTCATTTCTTGAATGAAGTGATTCACCCATTTCTTATCACTCGTAATGATGTGGCTCAATAAGTCATTATTTTTCACAGAATAACCTTGAAGGAATTAGAAAATGCAAACCTTGTTTTCTTGTGTTCGGAAGTCAAGGAATTATAAGTCATCGGATCCCAATTTGCGATAATCTAATTGGTAACGGTTAATGTAATGAACACTACCAAAACAGATACTTCCAACTGCTGCGCAATAAGTGCGGTTGTTGAGAATAACACCTTCCATCCACTACAACATGTCCAATTGCGCTCACCGTTGTTGGCATCCCTTAGCTTTCCACATCGATTAAAATTGTTTCATAAGCCGAATTTCTGGTACCATTTCACAATTGCTAGACATGACATTGCACGTGACTCATAGACAGAGGGAATAATTTACAAGGAAAATCTCCATACTCTTTAAAAGTTTTTTCCCAAAAAATATATTATTATTCAAACTTCAACTTAGGCATAATTTTTAGCTGACGAGCCATTTTTTCCCTCGCACTACACAGCAACGAAGTATCCGAATGAAATTGTTTCAGTTGGTAGCCATGAAATATAAGCATCGTCTGTGGAAGCTTCGATCTTCTATTGCAATGATGCCATCTCCACCGGAACAAGTGTAACTTACTTTCTGAACGTTCTACATATAAATTTCCTATGGAAAAATTTAAGTGCAGAATTAAAAATTTTTTCAAGCATATATTTTTCTTATTATGTATGTAAAAGACAAAATATTATAAATTTTTAGATTTATTCTTATTCTTTAATCAAAATTTAGATATATCATATTTTTTAATTATAAAATCATCTTTACTTTATAAATAAATAGTGAGCTAAAAGTGATACTTAAAATGACTTGCGCTTCTGCGAATCATATCAATTTGTTTTTTTTTTTTTGTAGGAAAACATAGACAAGTAAATTATGATTAAAATTCTGCTATTAAATTAAAAGACCTTTAATTAGTTTATTTATTGAAAAGAAAATTGGCTTTGGTGCCATTATTTCTATGGACTTATGATAGTTTTGAACAGTGCAAATAAAAGAGAAGTGAGGAGTCAAGATGGTTAGCACAAAAAATAATTTGACATTATTTACACAACACTACAAGAGACATTAGGAGTTCAGTCTTATTTTATTTGAGGGACCACCAACATTCCCTTGAAACAATATTAATAATTTATTGTCGGAAATTAAATTCTAATTTCTCCAAAATAGTTCAGAGAAGCAATGAAAAAGCAAAGCTATTGCAAATTTTGGGTTACCCAGGTTACACCACAAGAAAGCTTGCTACTTAACAACCCAAAAGTCTGTAATCAGCATTTATAACTATTGGATTATCAGTATGACAATCATATATGATTGATTAAAAAAACTAAATAAGGTCATTATACTTATATAGCTTTTCGTCGAACTACCATCTGGTGGTTATTGATTTAGTCTTCATTTCAATGCTTTGTGGAGTTGAATCCCACCTTTAGTATGGATGCATTTAATGATTCAGATTTCATTCTAAAGTGTAGATACCTATGAAGTTCTAACAAATTTGCAAATGAATTATCTTAGAGTGACCAACTAGCCGAATTCCTATCGTGTTATTAAAAATAGCTAGCAATTTGATGGTAAAACTCACAAAAGCTATTTGATATAACATAGGAAAAAGCCTATCTACTTAACGTTTTTATAAAGCATATTAACATCTTTTAAGTCCTTGTCTTTCGACTGTTAGTCTAGTACATTATGGGGGAGGGGTAATTCCGTTTCATGAGGAAAAAAAGCTTGGAAAGCTATTACACAATAAGTCTACAGATGTGAACTCAGGAAAATATGCTATATATTTATCTTCTGATTATTAATAGTGGCTGGTAAAGATCTTTCAATTTAAAAAAACAGATGGATTCTTCTTATTAGCCACTTCGAGTACTAGAGTAATACATTAAAATAATTGTTAAGTGTGATTCTTTTTTAATTTCTGAAAGCATCTTGCGTATTTAAGTAGATAGTTTCTATGTTGCAAATAAATATATTTAAACGCACGTAAAAACTGTATATTAGAAATTTTAAAATGAAGAATAATTCTAATTAATTAGAATTGATTTTCAGATTTATTATGAAAAAATCTACTAATATGAGGAAAAGTTGTTAACTAGCAATTAAATATAAAGCAGAATTAAGAGAGTGAACATTAAGGTTCTATTTCTTTTAAATGGACAGATAAGTGTTTCGAAAGTAAAAGTCTAATTTATTTCCTGATGAATGGGCATAGTAATTTAAAGTTAACAATTTCCATTGTGCTTGTTTGCTAAAAAATTCAAGCGCCTGTGATGCCACTTCAAAGCGATATTTAAGGCTTGGAGATATCGAAGATTTCAAGTTCGGCAAAAGATTTTATCTTCTAATTTTTATCTTCTGCAAATATCTTAAAAAAAAAAAAACTAAATTCACAGAAAACAGTGTTTGTTTTTTGATCAATTATCAGAGTTCATCAAAAATAGTGGCCTACCAAGGTTGTGGATTATCTTTCAAGGAAATCTGTAGTTGTTGGACGAATCCAAAGAACTGCAATGCAGACATATGATCATTAGATGCAAGAGGGTACCGCAGATCGAAGTGTTCCATCGCATACAATTCAGTGCATCACTGCACTAGATTACAGGCAAATTATGCACATTACAGTGATGGATCACACAGTCACATTACGAACCATAGCGCAGCACATTCAGTCTGTAATGCATCATTAAGTGACACACCATTCTATGCCGCTTGCAGCGGAATGGTCTATTCGCAAGACGCCGTCCATCACGTTGGTCGTATTCGAGTATCGAGACACCCTCAAGAGAGGATATTGAACTGCTACACTGATACTTCACTGAGTATTATGGTAAGAGGTGGTATTAGATATTCCTTTCACACTCTCCAAGTACGCACTGCCGATGCTTTAAGCAGCCAGAGCAGCATTTCCGATGTTTTGGAGCCAGTTGTTCTTACTATCATCAGGACTTGCTCACAACCATATTTGAAGTGGATAATACGCGACCGCAAGTGGTTCGCATTGTCTAAGGGTTCTTCGTAAATTGCCAGATTGGATTGTTTTTCTGATCGGCTCACTCTCCAGTTCTTTCGTTAAGAGGAAACATGTGGTCCATGGTTGCTCAATAATGCCCCAGATTATATCTTCAACAGCCACAGTAGATCAATTATGGAAACGTATGGAAGCTGCTTGGTCTGCAGTACCCCACGAACACGTACAAAGTCTCATTTAATCCATGCCAATGCATATGACAGCAATGATCTCTGATGGCAAATACTCAGGCCACTGCTTTTGGTAGGAACCACACTTCACAATATTCCATAAATTTAATCATTTGATATTCTGTCAACGTGTTACCTACAAAATAAATTTTGTTGTGATATCTCTTGCTTTCTTGGTGTTGCAATTTAGATGGATAGCAGAAAAATTTCCCTTTGCATTTGCGCTTTTGCACGTGAACTTAAATTGTCAGTTTGAACTTCGACTACAAGAATAAAAAATTAATTTCGTGTGTGGCTTATATGCAGATTTTTCTAAGCATATTCAAAACCAGCTCAACTAATATAAATTTGTATTGCGGTATACATTATTTAATTTCATTGCCAGCCTTTGAAATTCATTAAATATTACACTAGTACAAAGGACACATAAAAACATTACATACTCACGGATATATACATATATATATATATATATATATATATATATATATATATATATATATATATATATATATATATATATATATATATATATATATATATATATATATATATATATATATATATATATATATATATATATATATATATATATATATATATATATATATATATATATATATATATATATATATATATATATATATATATACACTAGTTAGCACTGTATTTCTGTATCTGTCTTTTATATATAAAAGAAGCTATTCTGTAAAATTTTTTTTTTGTTTGAGAATTTTTTTATGGATATTATTTTCAAGGATTATAAGATGGATTTTAGACACTATAAAGAACAAAGATTTAATAATATTGAAGTAACAAAAATGTTTAAGCAATATAAAATCTTATTGAAATTATAAATGTCTGTAGTACAATTATATTATTATTCTTAATTTGATAAAAGTTTTTATACAGGAATATTTTTATAACCTCATTTTAAGTAGAGATTCTTATTATCATATATCTGGTTCATGATTTTTGATGCCAATTATATAAGTATTAACTTCGTTTTCGTTACATTTCTAGTGCAATATTTATGTATTAATGGCGATGATAGTTATAAAATTAAAAACTAAATTGAAATTATTAAAGAACATTATGTGCTTTATTATATTATGAACATAACACTAAGAAAATTTTAAAAATAAATCACAATTCAGGACTTCAAATGTTACGTCTTTTTCCAATATCTTAATTAAGGATGCATTGACAAATTCAAATTAAATATATATATTTATTATAAAATAATAAACTTAATATAACTTTTAAGAATATGTATATTATTTACTTTAAAAGACGACAGTCATATTCAAAATTTAGATAATATATCTTTTAGAGATAACTAATATTAATAATTTAAATTATTAGTTAGTATCATTTAAGGCGTTTATTCCTTAACTATTTCTTGTAAGTATTATATATATTATATATATATATATATATATATATATATATATATATATATATATATATATATATATATATATATATATATATATATTTGTGTGTGTGTGTGTGTGTGTGTGCGTGTGTGTGTGCGTGTGTGTATGTGTAAATTGAATCATTTAAATAAAATATAAAATAAAAGTTACTGGAAATAAAAATATTACAAATTTTATTAACTAGTTAATGTAAACTTAAAACATCATAATATTAGTAAAATATTTTGCACAGGCAAATAGTTTATTCCAATATAATTTCATACTGAAATTTCTTTACAAGTAGAATTTCACAGAAAAAATATATTATAAGCAATTTACATCTTAAGCAATTTTTTTTTAAATTTTAACCTTTCAATGTCAAAAATTTTTTTAATTTCTGACAGTATTAAATTATTTAATTGACAACGTTAATTTCTAAAAAAATATTTCATTTGCTGAAAATTATTTTTTGAAACAAATTTAATTGCTTGATTCTTTGTGATCTTTTCGGTGAAAATCTTTCTTTCAAAAATGAAAATATGACAGATATGCTGGTTGAAATATTTCACACATCATTTAATAAACAGTGTTTATTTTACAAAACATTAGCAGTTAATTGAGTGCGTAATAAATTATAAGCATTTCACTGGGAAGATGTTATCTATATTTATTAAAATAAATAACAATGTATTTGTTGAATTATTGTGAAAACATATTTTGCAGACAAATTTATGATGCAATTTTCTTTTCTAACAGGATTAAAATATTTCTTTAACCTTAATAAAAGTCAATTCAATATCAATAATCATGTCAACATAATGTGGTGATAAATTACTAAATCTCTTTTTATATATATAGTTGATCTTATTTCTTTCATTTCTCAGCATGGTTAACCCCCATCTTGCACGAAAGTATTTTAGTGGTGACCCAGAAAGTGCTTTAATGATTACCTTTAAAATACTTATCAGAAATGATTTAGTATACAATTCAATCAAAGCAGTTATATACCCATCGTAAGCGTTAATTTAAAAGCTCACGTAAATTATCAATCAAAGAACTATTTTTTTTAAATTTATGATAAATGCCTTTAGTTTCACCAAAGGTAAAGCATTCAGAAAAATAGTCAAGAGTTTATATTAAAATATTATAAATTTTTATTTGTTTCAATACAGGACTATTAAGTGCTACCTCTTTCACAATATCTTAAGGAATGATGAAGGGAAAATTCAAGTTAAATATATATATATATATATATATATATATATATATTACTTAACTAATATAATTTCATGTTAAATATTATTAGTTATATAAATATATTTTAGAAATTTGAGTGCAAAACTCTCGCATTATAAGTAAAAGGATGTAAAATTTATAGATATTTCAAAGCCTATTTTTTATTTATAATAGAAAATCGAAATCCTTATTTAGGAAAAAATGAGTTACATTTCTTTGTATTTTTTAATGTTGGGAGCCATTATCTAATGTCAAACATATCAAAAAGTCTTCGGATTCATAAAATCTTTTCCTCAAAATAAGATAACATTATTTCGCTGCATTTTTTCGCCTGAAGCTAATCAAAATGACGATCGTAAGAAATAGAGAGTCGACATCTGATCCATTTCTGCGATCACGTGAAATATTGTGATTGCAGAATCAGTGTTATTTTATTTCAAAATATATCAGAAAAATGAGAGTTATAACGAAATAAAAAAAAATTCTTTCGTGCTTATTTTTCATCCTATTGAATAAGAGTAAAGAAATTACTTTGCAATTCTGTCAAAAATTTACATTTTAATACATAAGAAAAAGTTTTATAAGGTTTTATATTATTTATAATTAAATCGTTTCAGAAAAATGAATTTTATGACATATGGTTTATCAGATAAGTAATCTTTTAAAATTAAAAGGGGTATAGTATAAGTATCATGGTTAATTAAGACTGAAATTGAATTTCTTTTAGATGTTTACTTTGAAATAGAATATAAATTACATTTATAAATTGCAGATTTATGATTTTAGTAAGTGATTTTGTAAATACTTTTTAAATAAATGATACAATTAAAAGATGAAAATTAACAGATACATTATGCTTCTTACTATCTTTTAAGCAAATAAAATTTGATTATGAATAGTTAATTTCCATAAAATATTTTAAGAATATTTAGGAAGTATTTATTTGTGCTTCATATTAATTGAGATTTTTAAAAATACAATAAGTGTAATATGTATGATAAATTCTTATTTATTTTATATGTAAATACAGTTTTCAGTAAACTCATGCAATTCTCAGATATTTTAATTCATTCTTCATTATTTTTATAAGTAGATTAAAATATTTAACGAAACTTTGACGATTTTCAAATATCAATGAATAATATTTGCAAAACTTCAAACGTCTGTATTTCGTTCTTTCTATTATTTTTATATCAATATACAGAAAATTGATTTCTGTACTATTCAATATTAATGAGTGTTCTCAAATCATATCGATTAATAAAATATTTTTAATTATGCCTATATTTTCTATATTATGCTCTCCGTTTTTCTGCTAATATAATAAACAAATGTTTTGTTATATTAAAATGTAAAATCCATGTGTTCCTAACTATTAAATTCAGAATAAATATAACTAAAAATTCAACAGCTCTTTTATTTAAGAACACAATTTAAAATTCTGTGTTTATAATTAAAAAGTTAATAACACTACAACTTTGCAAGATTAAACAGAAGTTTCTCAGATAAAATTTTTGAGATTTCATTTTTATAAAAATAATACTTCTTCCCCTTTTGTACCAGATAGTTAAATAAAAATTCCACAAACAATTAAAATGTTTATGAAAGAAAATATAATGCACATTATAAAACGTACTTACAAGTATAAGAGATATTTTCTAATCACTTATATCTTATATGTAATTAAAGATTTTATAATACGAATAAAATGTTTATTAATTTAAACCAATATTAAAAGGTGAGATTCAATAACATTGACATTTGCCTTAGCACACATTGCAGAGAGAAACTTTCCCACCAAGTCTTTATTTTTTAAATCAAGCTGTAAATGAATAAATATTTCAAAATCGGATAAGCATTTATTGTTGTTGGTACTTATGACTCCAGAACAATCCAAGCTAGTTAACCCACGACTACAAAATTAATTCAGAAAGGCGAGTCTTTCGTTTAATCAAAATACCACGTAAGTGAAAGTAGGAACTTTGCTCTAAGACTTCTCCTATAGATGACTCCACCAGGTAATTCCTTCCTTCAAATTTGATTTTGAATTAAAGGGAGAGAAATTTTTCTCCAGATCATTACAACCATGGTAACAGCTCAATGACTGACGGCCAAACTTTCGATTCCACAGATTTAACCAGCACGTATATCGCATATACTCGATAGACTAAGGTGGGAGTGGGAATCGAATCCAGCACTTCAAGATTATAAATTTTGATCAGATTTAATGGCAATTTATGAAATACTTAGAAGGACAAGTGTATTGTTTTACGAATAATATTTAAATATATTTAAAAATAAACAAATAGAAAAAATTTGGTAGAGTAATTGCTTTTGTTGATACTTACAAAATATTTTTTAAACTATTGTGTGTATCAAGTAGAAACTAAAATGCACACAATAGAAAATATGTATCAAAGCAGGACATTTTACGACCAAAATATCAATTTTATTAAAATACACTGAGCGGAGTTTTCTAAATGATTAGCAAAAATCTTGGGCACTTTTTTCCTTCTAACTGAACTCTTTTATCTATTTGATTGTCATCTAATATATTTCAAACAAAATTTATTAGTGCCTAACCAGGTTAAGAGTCGTACAATTGTCTAGTGATCAGCGTGCCTGACTACGGACAGGGAAGTCCTGGGCTCGAATCTCGGTTCAGGCATGGTTGCATTTTCTCTCTATCTTGTCTTTGTCCTTTCTTGAGTGAATGAGGTGTGAAAGGTTTCCTACCCTATAAACGGGTCCCTATGGCATGTGTATGTACAGAAGAAGTCGGACTCCACATCAAATACAGTTCAGTTGGAAAAGTGGAGCAGCGCACCTCAATTTGCCAGCCTAGCTGGCACACGAAAACAACAACAATAGATATACGCTTACAAGCATTAAATTGGTAATCATTTTTGAATGATAAAATACCAATAAGTGTCAGATAATTCCTTTCAAATTGATTGATCATAAATTTTCTAGAAAATGTACACCTTAATTCATTTTTCGGTCACAAAATAAGGTTTCAATAATTTCATACACAATAGTTCAACAGGCCATATTTTTAGTGAAATTGTTTCATACTAATGAAAAAAAGTTGTAAACTTATATTGCCTTAAAACATGCGCATATTATGCAGAATACTGCTCATGTATGCCTAAGTATTTATGTATGAATATAATTTAAAAGTGATTTATTTTAGAAACGAAAATGTTGCACTTTCAAAACCCATTAATGTTTTAGTTACTAAACAAATGATT
>CM057822.1:9548340-9593340 GCA_030067965.1 Latrodectus elegans | reverse complement strand
AATTGGATTTCATAGAATTAGACTACTTTATTTCATCATAAATCAGAATTAAAGGAAATTAGAAAAAGCAGAGATTTTTTTTCTCCTACTTTTGAAAGTACAGAAGAAATGAAACATGATATTTATAAGCTTGTTTTTAGATAAGCAGATTCTTCTGAGTTAGAAGCAATTTTGTATCGTTAATAATGCTATTATGCAAGACGAGCGATTTTTATTTTGCTTTTAATAAGCAGAAAAATATATATTATGTTTTATACAAATCGAACTTCAACAATTTAATTATAGTATAATTTTGATTCAAATAACGCAAATATCTTTACACTGAAAAACTAGTTTTCAAATTAGATTGATTGGATAATAATTCTGCATATTAAATTGAATTTAATTACCAATAATGACAAAGAAATAATTGAAAAAATTGTTATAAAACGTCTATATAAAACAGAATTGTTCTTATAAATAACCTTTTCTTTTAAATACATGCCTAAATTTTAAGTAAATACATTATTTATTATCCATTACGTTTTATGTTATGTATGATAATGTTATGTATATGTTATGTATGAAATACGTTTTATGTTATGTATGATAAATATAATTATAAAATTTCATTTTTTACCATACATTTAGTGTTTCCAAAATAAGTTCTTAATTATAATGTATAAGTTGATAGCACTAATAACTCATAAAATTCATAAAATGATTCATTAACTTTGATAGCAATTTATACTTTTTCCATTAAAAGTTATGGCAATTAATAAATTAAACTTAGAATATTGATCATTGTTTGCCTTTCTGAATGTGGTGATTATATTTAGAATAAAATATTTTTATGAAATAATTTTAAAGTAATTATTATAAAATTGTATTTTTCATTCCTTAGTAATAGATAAATTGATAAAACAAAAGAATATTTTACTACACTTTTTAATTATTCACCTTCTTTTATGATGTTCCACATTTAAAGTCACACAGAAAAGTAAATGAAAATTTAGAGAGTATATTTAGAGAGTATAATAGATCATAATATTTCCGAAATATATATTATTTTCATATATTCATGCATATTTACACTTCATAAATTAAGATGAAATGTTTTATGATATAGAATTTTATATGATATTTGTTTCCAATATTTTATTGAAATTTAATTATCTAACTGAAAAAGAAAACATCAGAAGTTGTAGACATAGAATTGTTTGAAACCGAATACATTAAAATTATTCTTCTAATTTGTATTTATAATCTGATATGACTTTTCCTTAATTTTTTATTGTTCTCAGTAATTTACCATAACATTTAAACAGATAATATATAATTTATCAATAAAAAGATTTTCATCAATCAGTATCATTCTTACTACTTGTTAATGATAAACTTTATTTCATTTTTATGTTTTAATTTGTTATTAATTGTTCTTAATAAGTTTAGATATTTTTCAACAAATAAGGTTTAGAAATTTTACTACATTCTTTTCACTTCCTTTAAACAAGCATAATTTCTGCATGAATAAAATTAAAACAAAATTTTAACAAGGAAAACATTTTTACGGATTTCAAAATCAAACTTTTCTTTTTTATAATACATTTCTTGATTAAAAAACTTGTTACAGATAGGAATTTTCAAAGAGCGTAGTTGTTTGAAGATCATATAATTTGTAAATATTATATTCAGAAGTTTTTGTTTTTATGATTATGTATTTTCCTAATAGTTATTAACTCAACTTTAATTCCTTTTATATTATTTTTTAAACTATCCAATAAATAAAACTTTTTTATAAGATATATCAGTTTATTCAAAATCAACGTAAAATAATGTATTGTAGATCACTTTCAAACAATTGTTTTATCTCAAAGATATTACTTTACTTACTTACATATGTGTGATTTTTAGAGTAAGCGATTTTTTTATGTAAAACCTTCCATTCACTTACTAAAATAAAATATTACCTTGTCGTTTCTAATTTCAAAAGAAATAAAATTCCTACATTTTTCCTAAAACCAATACCAAGGCAAACAAGATGAAATAAATTTGTTGAAGGAAGTTATTTATTGAAGAAACTGTTTTACTAGATAAATAATGCCTACCAAGTAAATCCAAATGCGAAAATGTAAATCACAGTCTTTTATACCTCTGATCTTTATGCGAACAGCTAGAAATATATTAACTTTTAGATCTGTATTTTCACTTTACTTCAGTTTTGAAATTTTTTAAGCGTTCGAAAGTTACACTGCATAATGATATTTTTTTCTTTAAATCACAAGATTAAAATATATTTTACTTATATTCTGTGACAATCTGTCTTTCACTAAAATTTTTTTAATTCTGAAACAAATGCTTGGTAAAAGTCTGGTGGGTCTCATATTTTTGGTATGCACAACTCTCTCGATAAAATTTAATGGCATAAATATATATTTTATAAGTAACATTAAACAAGTTTGTTAATAAAAAATAATGTAATTGAAAAAAAATTATCAATAAGAAATATAATTTCTTAACAGGAAATTCTGGTTTAATTTTATTGGATTATTATTAGCTTCTAATTTTTATATTTACTATTATTATATTAATGATAAGCTTTGGTAAAAAAATCTGTTTATAAATTCATTTATAAAGCTTATTTAATTTACTGAAATTCAAGTAAATTTAAAATTTAAACAACCAAAATTTCATTAAATTTTAGAACACGTAAACAAGTTGAAAATATTACAACTAGGTATTTTATTTTCTTAACAGGAAGTTCTCATTTATTACTAGCATCTAATTCTTATGGTTAATAGTGTTGAATTGTTGATACAGTTTATAAAAGTTATCAAATAAAAGTTATTACTACAAATTATTATATTTTTATCGAAATTTGATTAAATTTAAAGGTTTAAACTGCTTCGATTGCTTAAGTTGTCTTTTTGGCTATTTGCCCAATCTGAAAGTCTCAGCTTTTCATATTCTACTAGTAATAGGGTCATGGAAACGAAGGAAATTTTATGATTTATCCTTCTTCTTATGGGAAAGATTTACACAGTCATTTATCGAATCCATGTTCCTCTGGATATTACAGCGATACTTTTCTTCACCAGGTCTCTATGGCTAGGAACTATTTAATATATCACTGATATAAAACAATGAAATGTATATATTCGCTAAGCTTTGAGCTGCATTGTTAAATAATGATTTATAATAATGAACGAATAACTAAATTCCGTATCCAAATTTTTTTAAATATTTCTAAGAATGCGCATATTAAATATGTATAAAAATGTGCATATAAAATATCTTATTTGTATTTTTAAATTTTATTTAATAAACTATACTTTGATAGTAAAATTATTTTAAAAAATATTAATATTTTTAAAAAAAATTAAATATTTTACATTCTTATTTTTTCGAAAATTTTTAAATGTATGTATTATATATTTATTATTATGCACCTTTTAATATACACTATTTATTTTCAACGCGCACTCTTATTTTATTATTCAAACAAAAATAATGCAGAGTTAAAATTAATTTAATTTTTTTTTCATAAATTAAGAGCATTATAATTAATATATTGTGTACTCCTTACATAATGTTAGTGTATGCTGTTAAAGATACATATTTCTTAAAAAATTTTCTTGACTCTATAACATAGGGATAAGTTAATAATTCAATGAAAATGCTATTATTAATTATTATTATGACGTTTAATACAGGTCAAATTAATTTAGATTTTATAGAAAAAAATAATCCTCTCCCTCACAGGTGCTATATTTAAATTAATTGAAATTATTATTTGAATGATAATTTCATTTGATATTAAAAATTTAATAAATATAATTTATTATTTAAATCCAAAATCATTCAAAGCATAAAACTCCATTCAACAACTATAAAAACTTCATTAAAATTAAAAACAATGCATTTTAACTTGATGGGTACCCTATTTATGTTTATAATTATTTATTGCAATTTACAAGTTAATAGTTTCATGAAATACAAATCTTACATTAATTCATTTTGAGAAATTAACTAATTTAAGCAAATAAATTATATGACTAGATAGATTTTATCATATTAAAGCAATATTTTTTTTACTTTTCGTTAAAAAGTTAACTTGCTAAAACATGTTTTTTTTTATAGATTTTGTCCTTTGATATTATTCTTGATCCCTTTTATATGTAATAAAAACAAAACAGGAAGAGAAAAGCATGATATTGAAATAAAATTTGTTATCCACCTTTTAACTTCTTGAATTTTATATTAGATTATTAAAGAATTTTTTTTGAAATGATATAACATTTAATTATCCTATCTGTTATTATAAATATAAATAAAAAGTATAGCTTATTGTGTTATGGAAAGCAAAAATTAAAATTCTTAAGAAGCAATGCATATTATGCAAGAGTTTTAAAGTTTTTAATGCATTTATTTTAAGAACAAATGTTGAAAATATATAATAATAATAAAATATATAATCAATTTCTAATTTATATATACTTTATTTATATATTATGTCTGAATTAAAAACTTTTGGGAAGCTGCAAATTTATTTAACTAAGCATTCTAATCCGTTTATGTATATTTATAAATTAAATTAGTTACTAGTATGTAAAAGTATAAATCTCTTGCATAAACATATTCTTGACATCAGGTACACGATTTTTTATTCTTATAATCCAGAAAGTAATTATTTACGTTTCTGCTTCCTGTTAACTTCATTTGCAATTATTATCCATCTGGGATACTTTTGCACCACTCCGTCGATGCTCGAGTATTATAAGTTACCTTGTTGCCAATAAATTCAACAGTTTTTATAAAATACAGAGTTAATTGTTAAATTTATGAAATTACTTCTGTGGGCATTATATTTTTCTGAGCAGAAAACTACTCTACAAATTTTATTCGTTGGTCTTTTTACTAGTTTTTATTTTATAAAATATTCGTCACGAGTAAAACCAAATTCTTTAGTCTCTCTTTTCCATATTTTAAACTTTAAGAATAATTTTTATGCGCAATAAGTAGTACTTATGGGGCATATAAAATTTGAATTAAGTAATTTTATGGCAATTTTCGCATTTTAATAATGTTATTTATGTATTAATGAAATGAAATTTTTCTGGTTCAGCGTAGAATAAAGTATTCCTTAGCTTATCGAAAAATTTCAAAATATATCTAGGAGATAAAATTTATTTTCTGGTAATCCTGGAAAGCCTATCTTTGTGTAGTTTTTACGCAGTGGCCATCTTGTTAGTCACATCTCTTAGCGCTTATCTTGATATCAAAAAATCACCAAAGAATCAATGGGTACCCGATTCTGAATTTTCACTAATGTTTTGCTCGGAATTACTCCCCCCATTAATTTCTTGTAGAAAATGTTAAGAAATGGGGTTCTTACTATTCTTGGGAATATTAAATTGAAATTCAGATATGGTAATGTATATTTGTATTATATATATATACATATATACATACATATATATATATATATATATATATATATATATATATATATATATATATATATATATATATATATATATATATATATATATATATATATATATATATATATATATATGTGTGTGTGTAATTAAACTCTAATTCCTAAAAATTTCATGCTGTTTTTCACACATTGTCATATTGTGGTGAAACATGATAATTTATTTTGGATATAACAATCATTCTTAAAAAATGTATTTTACCTTGGTTTATATGGCAGTTAAATCAACCTTTATCTAATCAGTATGTGAATAATATGCATAAATGATTTCGGATAGTATATATACTATAGAGTTCTCCTATAGCTAACTTTGTAACATTTAATAGATTAAAGTGAATATAATTTAAACCTTTATTTCATGGACTGTATATTGAAAAGAAGGAAACATAAATTTTACTCAGTTTTGCTATACGTTTTAAAACATACCACATTTATATTAGCTTATGGTCAAGCATTTCAGTCTCATTAATATTGAATAAATTTTTGCTGTATCCTACAATTTTCTAGAATTTTATTGTACAAACGTTTTGTTGTATTTAACTAACATTGTTGTATCGTGCATTGCAATCAGAAATAAATACTATTGAACATAATTTCAGTTCCTGGAGTTTACAAAAATTTTCTTAAAAAGAACATAATGATCCACAATATCAAAATAATATTAATGAAAAAATAAGGGAAATGCATTAGATTATAATTTCTTTTTTATTACATTGTTATAACTAAATGTAATTCCGAGCTAGACTGCATGATTTAGTATAGTGAATAATATAGTTGTTGAAAAGCATGTTTAATCATCCACAAAAAAAAAATGTTTTCATGTATGATTGCCAATAGTTGATAAATTTTCCTATAATTGAAATCAAGTGATCAATTAATTTAAGTATACAATCTTGATTAAAATTTTAGTAAGAAAAATTTTAATTCTAAATACTTTTAAAAATTTTTGTTGGGATTAATGAAAACTAAATGTAGATTTTTGATTCAGAAATAATTTCTGAAATTTAAATAACAAAAATAAATACTTTAACATTAAAATTATTTAAAGCTTTACTTATTATAAAAATATTATTAAAGAATAATATTACTAAAAATTGAACGAAAACATCCAACATTTATCTTTAATTAATATAGTTTGTTAATGTAATTTCTCTTAGTATATAAAAAAATTATGATATAAAACCACTTGGCACAGCAGTTAAAGAGTTTGAATTCGCTAATAACGTTGAATTAAAATCAAGAGAGTATTTTCTTTTTTAGAAGTATATATCAATAATAGAAATTGAAAAGTAATATAATCAATAATGATTCCTTTAAATTTCTTTTGAAATCAAAAATATATTATCTTTAGAGAAACATTGTGATTCCTATTCAAACACAGATATTAATATATTTTCACTCAAACTCAAATATTTTGTATGTAAGAGAATTAAAATACATTTAAACATTTATTCAAAAGATAATCAAAACATAAAAATACATTTATTTATCTTGTAATTGGGATTTTAAGTAATCCATTTTTTGTAAAACAGCCGCCATCGCTTGGCAGTTATGTTAAGTTAACATTACTAATGCATCATTTCTTTCATTGAAATTCACAGTTGAAAATATAGAACTCTGTAATACTTTATGTAGAATTTTACCAAAGTCTTAAGCATAATATTATAGATAGCCTAGCATTTCCTACGCTATAAAATAAACAATAATATAACCAGTATTATGTATCTAACGTAGTGAATATTGCGTATTTCACAATAGCTGCAAATAGTCTTAAAATCAGATTTGTAATAAAAAATTATGGATTTTTAGGCATTGAAAAAATGTTGTTAATTAAATGTACATCAAATGTAAGATGAAGTTCAAACTGAATTTTGTATCGATTATGCATTGTGATTTATTATGTATTTTAATTTGCTCAACATTTAAATTTAATCTAAGAAAATAAATTTGATTAATTTAAATATTTTCCTTTAGTTTTAAAAGTATTTATTTATTAACAACGGTATAGAACAAACATAAGGCTTTTCAAAATACCCTGAAAGTTTTAAATAATAATTGCTAAATTTATGTAACAAAATTAAAATAATTGATACATATTAATTGAACTATTATTCATAGTACAATTAAATGTATTAAATATTAATAATTTACAAACTTATTTTAATTAGTTATATTCGTAAAGTTTTACGAATCTATCATAATTAGTTAAAAATACTGATAAATATAGAAAAAAGCAATAGACTAAAGTTAATAGGATAAATTATGAAAATAAAACAGGTTCATTTATGAGATGTAATTTACGAACGTTATTTTTAAATTTTGATGGCATTATTATGAAAATACTAACTTAGTATGTATGATTAGCAGACATGAACCGTTCATTTATGCTGCTATTCTCTAAAAAACAATGTTTTAAGATAAAAAAGATGCATTTTGTTTACACCAACAGTGAAATCAGTATGAAATGTTTGATTGGTTGGAAGGATAAGAAAATGCAAATTGAATTCAACTGTAAATGTGTTGGAACTTTTCATTAAAATATAAGAAAAAATGAATAAAAAGTTTAAATGTATTTGATGAAAAATCCTTAATAACTGAACCTCATTACAATAAGTAGTTTACAATACTTCAGAGAAAAAGTAATTAAATATCTACTGAGATTTCAATAATTAAAATGCAAATTAAAAAAAAAAAACTTTAAATAAAACTTCATAAAAAATTATAATTTAAAATAATAGTATCATACTATAAGTTAAAATTTAATATTTTTGAAATTTTATGAAGTAATTCACAATGTCACGGAAAGAGTTTTATCTGAGTTAGAAAGTTTTGAACATTGGAAAGGAAAATTTAAGCAAGATCGCTAATCCTTCCGATCCTATCATTCCTAAGGATTAAAGTAAAAGATATTTATAGCGAAAGCATGAGACGTTTAAGGGAAACCATTATTATCACCTTGAAATAATAGATAAATTGCACTTAACTACTCGTAATATAATTCAATAGATATTTACAATTATCTCACACAAGTCTCACTTGAAGATTGAATTCAAATGTTGATATTTTAGAAACTAAAACTGTTTACGATTTATAAAAACGATTTGATGAAATTGTCTAAGAATTTTAAAGCTAGACACAATACTGGAAGAATATATTTTACCAACAAAAGAAACTCCGTTTAGATGCTTGGGACAGTAATATTTTCTACTGTCATGAATTAAAAACAGAAACTAGGGAATTCAACAATAGACAGTTTTGAGTAGTAATAATGGTGGGGATTGTGACAATGTAAGGAATTTTGTATAACATAAGAAATCAAAACTAATATGACTTCATAGAAAAATAAAGGCATTTGTTATTAGTCATGACTTTATTACACTTTTTAAGTTTTAATTAATTTTTTTGAAATTAAATGTGAAATTTTAGAAAGATTGTACTCAATGCTATGTGCTAAATCAACTGAAAATTATTTAAAAAAGCTAGACTTAAGAATTAATTTAATAAATTTATGCATATGAACATTTATGTTATATCTAGGTTAATGAAGGATCAAAAACTATTTTCCTTTGTAACAAAAAAATTACATAAGAAGTGGTTTCAAATCTATGTGACAGATTTCAGATTATATATATTTATTAATTTTATATAAAATTATTAAATTAGCAGCTGAAATGTAAAAATTCTGAAAAAGTATGAGAAGTGTATATATTGTACAAATGTATTAAGTAATTATGCTATCTGGTAGAAAATGAAAGAAGAATTACTAAATACTTACACAACTGGCCATTAAAATTGCTACACCAGGAATAAATGCAGATAAAAAAATGATATTTATTGGACAAATATATTATACTAGAAATAACAAATGATTAAATTTTCAAAAAATTTGGCTGGATATATATATCCTGAGAAATCAGTACCCAAAACAATCACCTCTGGCAGTAATAACAACAGTTATACGCCTGGGCATTGAGTCAAACAGAGATTGGATTGCATATACAGGTACAGATGCCCATGCAGCTTGAACACGATGCCACAGTTCATCAACTGTAGTGACTGGCGTTTGGTGACGAGCCAGTCGCTCGGTAACCATTGACCAGACGTTTTCTATTGGTGAAAGATCTGGAGAACGTGCTGGCCAGGGCAACAGCCAAACATGTTCCGTATCAAGAAAGGTCCGTACAATACCGGCAACATGCGGTCAAGCATTATCCTGCCGAAACGTAGGGTTTCGCAGGGCTCGAATAAAGGGTAGAGCCACGGGTCGTAACACACCAGAAATGTAACGTGCACTGTTCAATGCACCGTCAATGTGAACAAGAAGTGACCGAGACGTGTATCCAATGTCACCCCATACCATCACGCCAGGTGATGGCTAGTATGATGATGACGAATGCACGCTGCCAGAGTGCGTTCACCACGATGCCGCCAAACACGGATGCGACCATCATGATGCTGTACACAGAACCTGGATTCATCTGAAAAGATGACGTCTCGCCATTCGTGCGCCCATGTTCGTCGTTGATCACACCATTGAAGGCGCTCTTGTCTATGACACAGCGTCAAGGGAAGCCGCAGCCATGGTCTCCGAGCTGAGAGTCCATGCTGCTGCAAACGTCATCGAATTGTTCTTGCAGACACTTGTCTTCCAAACGACCATTTTTCTTGACTCACGGCACGTGATGTGGTTGCACGATCCCTTACAGCCATCCAGATAATATGCCTTTCTTCTCGGTTGCTAGTGATAGGTGACAGTTGAGATCCCGCATGGCGTTCAGTATTACCGTCCTGAACCCATCGATTCCATATTCTGCTAACAGTCATTGGATCTCGACCGACGCGAGCAGCAATACTGCGATAAGATAAACCGCAATCCCGGTACACTACAATTCGACCTATATCAAAGTCAGAAACGTGCTGGTACGCATTTCTTCTTCTTACACGAAGCATCACAACAAGTTTTCACCAGGCAACAATGTTCAAATGCAATTTGTGTATGAGGAACTGGTTGAACAAATTGCTCATTTAAACACAATGTGGTTGTCGCTACTGGGACCTGCTTTGTCTGAATGCGCTGAAAAGCTAATCATTTGCATATCACAGCACCTGCTTCCTTTCGTATAAATGTCACGTCTGTAGCATGTCGCCTTCTTTGTGTAGCAATTTTAATGGCCAGTAGTGTATTACTCAAAAAATAAAATCCTCTATCATTAAATAATGAAAGATTAGTTGTCAGCATTCTATTTACAGTAAATAATGTGCAATTCTCGCAACAGAACAGCCTAATTCATTAATGGTTATATACATCAAGTTTTTAAAATAATAGATGAAATATATCTATTAATTGTGCAAAATATATTATTTAAGTCATTAAATTGATGATGTTTAAATAAAAATTACATCTGGGGACAAATAATTTTTTAACTAATATAAATATTAAACTAAAAATGTGAATATTTTGTGTAAATTGCTGTTACCAAATACAAACCTAATTACCATGTGGCGATAGTAAAAAAATATTTTTTACTCTATTTAGTAAAAAGACACAAATTATATTTTGTGTACGAACATGTGTTTTTTTCTCCTCATGTGTAAACACAAATACAGTATTTTTTCCTTAAAAAAATATTTGAGTAGCTAAAAGATGATTATCATGTTTCCAATTTTTCTAGTTTATTTCTAACTTTTAATATCTTTAGAAAAACTACTATAACTGATGGACTGAAAAATTGATGAAGAAAATATTCTTTGACCTTGATGAATATAAGTTTTAACTGATAAAAAGTATTTAAACTAAATAAAAAAATGAAGATGTTTACAAAATTCACTACTAAAATACTGAAAAATATCTCTTCTTTGTTTCTGAATTTTTAAAGGGTTTGAAGCATGCTTTTAGAAACATATAAAATGATAGCTCTTACAAAAAAGAAGCAGCGAACTCACAGTTGTTAAACAACCTTGGCAATAGCTTTGGATAGTTGCTTCTGAACCATGTGTTCTCTCCAACATAGAACCATTTTTGAAGATATACAATTATTAATATTGAGGAGAATGAACCTCAACAGGCTCC
Organism: Latrodectus elegans; assembly: GCA_030067965.1. Classification (NCBI taxonomy): domain Eukaryota; kingdom Metazoa; phylum Arthropoda; class Arachnida; order Araneae; family Theridiidae; genus Latrodectus; species Latrodectus elegans. Next base: position 9,581,791 of record CM057822.1, on the reverse strand, counting down.
ATTGTAAATATGCTAGATTGTGAATCCTTCATTTCTTTCTTTTAACAACTGTCTGTTTAAGGTTTTTTTTTTATTTAAATTCAAAATTAAAATGAACAAGTGGAAAAAGATAAAAGTGAATAATTTCAGCTCAAATTCAAATAATTACATTATCTCTGAGCAGCTTGAATAAAGCCAGTATAAGATTTTAGATTTCTAGAATCATTATTAGAGTAAATTCAGAAAAGTCCTCACTCAAATGCACCAGCTAGCTGTAATGTCAAAAAAATAATGTCTGAATTGACCATTTCTAAAATAAGATAGAAAATTTTAACTCCATCATTACTTTCATCATATTTAATTTTTAAAATAATATGCATTTGGCTGTATTATGCAATATTTATAAGAAGTGTTTTGCATTTTAAGTGACCCAAGAAATATGATCTACAGAAAGTGTAACCTAATTTTGGTCCTCATAGTACTTAGCATTATTTATCCAGCACATTCTGCAATCTTGTGTCCAGTTGTGTAATCCCCTTGCTGTTTTCAACGCAAAGGAGTACGGGAGTGCTTGAAGCAAATTTTCTTTATTAGTGCATGATTTTCCATGTATATAAATGATTGGGAATGGAAAGGTGATACAATGATTGTGCAAGGTCAGACGAGTAAGGAGGATGGTTTAAAGTCTCCTAACCAAGAGCCGTTGTATGCTTATAGGTTCCTGGTCACATACGTGACAAACGACCTTGTTTTATTAGCCAAGAACTGTACACTCTAGCGGTTAACCATTGCTGATTATTTCCTTGCAATGCTTGTCACACACGTTGCAGCTACTGAGAGTACGGGTTCTCAGCTCTTTCTTGGTACAGCACTTTAAATGTCGGTCATTATATCCAACCTCGGAAACGAGAAGTCAAAACCACGAGGTGTTGAAAGTTCTGATAGTTTGTCATTCAGATACGATCAGGAAAACTTAAAGCAGGGGACTCCATTATTCTGGATTAATATTTTCATGGTACATTGCCAAAAGAAAACCAATTTAAATTTAGGACTTAAGTAATCCACACAAAAATATTTTTATTATTCAATACCAAGTAAGAATGCATGACTTCAGTTTAAATGAATGATTTACTTAATTATATTAAAATAATATTAACGTCATTTCTTATCTTCAATAAAAACAAATCATTTCATATATTCGTATAAATAAAAAAGTACATTAATTGATTAAGAATAATTCTGAGTTTATTTTCATATTATTTTTTTAATGCGCTTCCTTCTTTTGTATTCATAAATAAAAATGCTTATTATTTTTGACGTAATACAAGTCCAATTATAACAAATGTATTACTATAATGAGATTAGAAAAATTATGGAAAAACATTGAACCTTTTCCCATAAAAATGATTTCATAAATTATTCTATACTTACTTGAAATCATTACATTTTCTGCTTGTGAAATAGCTTGTTAAAATGGTATTAAACTCTGAAACGTGATTGGTGTAAGAGAAACAAGCAGCGCTAAAATCTCTGAAAAATATTCTAATAGGAGTTATAAAGAAAGTATACAGTGTTATAAATTTTTTTTAAAATATTTGCTGATATTTTTTATGCAATTTTTATGAGTTTTTCTCTAATAAATAAAACCAATATGTTTACATTTTTACACTTCTTTAAATTAAGAAATATAAATAGTACTAGATAATTTATAGTCAGAGACAATTTCTTTGTAATTAATTTATATTTTTCAACAAAGCAAAATTTAAATAAATGATTTTTATATGTTATTTTGAATTTTAAATTTAATTAACTTACTAAAATATTTCTAAAGTTTTTATGGAGAAAATGTTATCATACATTTTTTATAAAAATGATTGGATCTCAAAATATACACAATTTTATTAAATGTTAATTTTTATATGTTTAAAAGTCATTGATTGTAGAAACGATACCATTAGGAGCTTAAAAGCATTATTTTTCGTAATGTGCTTGGATTTAAATTTTTTCAGGTTACGTCATTTAAATATTTATATTAAAATGTTTGAAACTTATTTTAATTGTAAAATTTATGTAATGAAATTTAATGTAAAATGTTTATTAAATATGCTTCCGGAAAAATATTCAATCTGTTATTTATATAATTATGTCAGTTATTAAGAAAAGATAATTTTCACTTGTAATTGAAATTTTAAAGCTTTTGTCATTAAAATATACTACATAATTTTATAATATATTTTAACAACCCTGTTTCTCATACTTATATTCATATCATAATTAGGCTTCGTTATAGAATTATATTTGAAATCAAAAATGGTTAGCCTAATAGCCCATGATAATTATGTTATTTTAATACTTTTTTCTAAACGAGTTTTTTAGTAAAATATTCATTTGCGTCAAAAGAATAAACTCTGAAACACCCACAATGTCGAATTTGTGTATAGACAGCGGAAATTTATATACATTTTATGTTCATTGATAATTATTGAGATTAAAACTTTGGTCCTCCTTTCCGTGGAACTGAATCACATGTCATAAACATTGTGACTATTGCGGATTTATGACAATTTTTTTTAGTTTTATTATAACTAAAAAAATTAAAAATTACACAGAAAGTAATCAGGCATAATATAAAGGGTATTTTTTTAGTAATATACTTGAAATAGGAAACAGGAAATAGGTAAATTACATTTATAAGGACCAAAGATGGTGAAATTTTAAATCATGCTAACTTGATCTACTGAAACCAAAATGAATTTATCCATTGAATGTGAACTTTAACGAATGCTGTTTTACAGATCTATTCGACAGCGTTGCAAATTGTTTTCAGCTTTCAAATTTAGTTGTATGCTATGTATATTAATATCCAATTATTCTAAAAATAAATAGACTGATATATTAATTGAAGTAATGTTTAAGGTACTGATTATTCACAAATAAATGGTTCAAAAGCCTTAAAGCTATCATTGAATTTTGATCAGAAGAAAATACTAAAACAATATTGTGCAGTGAAAGTGTACAATTTCAACATTATTGTGACTGACATTTAAAGATCTACTTATTCCTGTGTTAATTTCATTTTTCAAACGGTCACATAACCCAAGATATTCGATGAGGGAAATTATTGTCAGAAAGTCTGTCTCTTGATGATTAAGCTGCATACCGTCCGCTTAGGCTAATGCCATCAATAGGATTGATTTTAGAGCGAATGACCATTGTTTACCAGTACGAAACAGATAAACCGAACTTTCATTACTAAGTCAAACCAAGTATAAATTAGAAAATGATTAAACCATGTGTGAGTCAATGTTTAATTTGAAACATGGCTGAGTAGCTTCAAGAAATTTGAAGTAATAATTATTTTTAATTAATTTAGCAATGTCTACTTATATTTTATGATTCAGCTTATTATCAATTTAGGAATCTCTTACTATTAACTGATGAAAAAGTGTGGAAAATATATTTATACATTTTAATTAACTTCAAAGATTCCTAAATTGATAGAATTCTGAATATAATACTTCACATTGACTCTTTTCCATTGTAGGAAAATAATAAATATCATTCCAATCTTTATTTTATCTAATAAAATTATGAAACAAAAAATAGATTATCAGGAATGAATTTTTCTTAGTAGAAAATGTATCGCTTTAGCAGTAAAATTAAAGTATTAAAATATCTTAAGACAGTCTTAATGTATCGAATAAAAATATATTAAATTAATTAAAAAAGAATGGAGAAATATTTGAAACTTTGCAAGTTTTTACAGGATTCAGAATTAAATATTTTAGCTTTACTCTTTTTTATTACAAATAAATAGTAACTTTCGATTTAATCATGGTTTTATCTACAAAAAATTAATGATCAGAGGTAAATTTGCCATATGCAGAGAAGATTCAATCGTATTTATTGTGGAATTAAAATATTGAAAACTCATGACAGATTAAAGAATGTACACATGTATTCAATAATTAATAACAAATCAAGCACAGCAGTCCTTTGATATGGAACATAAAATGGTAAATTGGTTGGTAACTTATTTTTTCGATAAGTTTTTGAACTACAAACTCACTTGAAAACATATAACTTTTAACGTGATTCAACGAAATGAATAAAACATAGTTCTGTGTGCTGAAAGATGTTTTTCAGTAGCTTTACATATGCTGTTATATTTTCGAATTTACACACATAAAGCTGTAGTTTGCATTATATAAAAGCAAATGAGATTGTATTGAATTTGATGTTTTATATTTAGGACATTTGTCACATTATTAATTAAAATTTGAGTTACAAAATATCCTCTTATTTATTTAAATAACATGCTTTACTTAACTAAATTATTCGCCCAGGTTAAATTTTAGCTATTGTTGAATAAAACATAGAGGTATAGATAAAGTAAAAATTCGAAATCAGATGATTTTCCTATTTATCAATAATTGTTAAATTTCAAATAAAATTTTTGAAATCACATTGTTGTTCAATATCACTAAAATTTCCTTATTATAATTTGCATGTTATAATAACTTATATTAACATGCTATAACTTATATTAACATGTATGGTAATAAAAACTTTAACAGTGAGAATTAACACATAATGTTACTGTAATAAATGAAAATATATAATATTTTTTAGGGAAATTTTGCAACAGTAAACATTATCCAAATTTAGGTGTGAAAATACAGTTCTATGAAATACATAAAGAAGAATTGGCAAAACGAGTAAAGACTTTAAAAAAGTTTACACAGAAATTTTCGTTTATAATCAAAGAAATAAACTATAACAAATATCTTATATCATGTTAGAATAAAATTAAAAATTAATTTTTGAGTTTAATATAAATTGAAATGAAATCGTTGCTTTATTTAGCTACATTATAGGATTATCATAACTGATTTCGCCCAGTGACCAAATGAGCATTCAAAACTATTACAAATAATATTCTCTTAAAATAAGAATCTCATTTACGAACAAATGAAGTAAAAATCAAAGTTATAGCATTGATACACAGTAAGGATTAGCTTTAATTAAGAATTTGTTATTCATCGAAACTTTAAATAAAATGTTATATACATTTATATTTTGCATTCATAAATGTCAAATTATATATTTTATATAATATTACCATAAATTCTAAATAAAATTTTGATATAAATAATACGTATTAAATAGTTCAATAACTAAACTTCTCATTAAAAATTTTTACTATCGTAAATTAATTCTGAGAAAGTACATTTTTATTCTTTATCTTCTGACAATCTTAATTATCAAAGCCATAAGGTGATAACAATTAAAAATAATTAAAAAAACGAAATGTAGAAAAATAAGCCTTCACTAAGGGAACAGGTTTGTACTCTTTTGCATCATAAACAAAAGCTAATAAAACCCAAATGATTAGACAGTTTTCAGGATATGAAGATGTGAAATCCCTTTCCTTCGTGCAATTGCTTTGATCTTTCCATTCATTGTGCTAATTTATGCCATTTGTCGCTGAGAAGAATTTCATCAAAGACTTCAGTATTCTCAAGAGTCTATTAGATATTTTCTGAATCATTTAAATATTTCTTATTTAATAAATAAAAGGTGTTTTTGAAGAAACATTTGACAGAATGATGATAATCATTCATAACAAGATAGAATTGCCTAGAGATTTTAATGTATATTTTATGAAAAACATGTTTTACACCTCTTTTTTGTTTTAATACCTCAAAAATAATAATTTATACTTTAAATCGATATTCATTTCCACAGTTAGAATTTGAATATAATCGGGAAGATTATCTTTATTGCGTATTCATTTTTTAATTAAATTTAATTTAGAGGTGTCTTTATTTCATACAAATATATTTAAAATGAGATTTCTAGTAACGCAATAATTTACACTATACTTACCTTACAATACATTTCACAAATTAATCTGTAAAAGAAATGAGTGTATTTAATTACCACACATGGAAAAGATATTCTTGAAGGTGAAACACTTAAAATAATAATATATAACGATAGATAATTTTCTAATCTGTCATATCTCATTTTAGATAAAGCGAATAAAGCATATAATTTCTTATATGTATGGATTTTATAGATGTTCTTCATTTATATATATATATATATATATATATATATATATATATATATATACATGCACATGCTGCTTTAATCTATGAATGCATTTGAATCCTAAGTGAAAAATACACATGTATAGATGTATAAAGTAGACATTCGTTTTTACGAACCTCTAATTTACGAATAATCATGTTTTTAGGAACAAGTGGCTACTCCTTATCCCGACACTGTAAATATAATGGTAATTTCTTATTTGCGAAATTTTGTTTCGGGCATATCGTATTATTTTAATTTTTATTTTATTTTATAATTATCACCTGATACTTTTTCAGATTTTCGTAAATGTGACTCCTGAGATCGTGATTCTTTCTTGAACAACGAAGCTACTTGTGCAGGCATTCCAGTTGTTGTAGGAATTGTATGCATTCCAGGAATAATAGTCAAACACACATAGATATCAGATATTTGATGGGGGAAAAACTGTGACTCTAAATTTGACTCGTATTTTTCTCGTATGCAGGGAAATAAGGGAAAATCCTTCTCTACTCCCCATACGTCAAAACAAAGAAGGGTTAAACTTCTGCAAAAGAACCACTTTGCTGTCTAAAATTTCTTTCGAGTATTTCTCGAACATAAATTCATGTGTGATATGGATGGTTGAAACATAGGATCATGAAAGTATTTAGAGAATATGGAATAAGAATGAAATAGTTTTAAGATATCAAGTCAGGAAACGATGTTGTACAAGACCACCTGCAAAACAAGCATTCGAATCGGTAATAGGACTAAAGTATTTTTTTGAAGGAAAAACATCGAAACGTTTTTTATACATTGAAAAATAAAATATATAGTTCTAAAAATGTAGTTTTAATATAGAAAGAGATTAATAATTATTTCATCTGATTTTCATCAATAAAACGAATCAAGTATATTTTTAAGTAGGAATAATTTTTTTTATGCGTTTCTTCTAGTTTATTCTAAGTAATTTTCTCTAATATAACTTCTTATTTATAAAGAAGAAATTGTTTGGCAAAAAAATTCTGATTTAAATAATCTAATATATTAATTTTCTATTTCTCGTGAACTATTTTCCGGTTCCTGTGAGTTCGTAAAAACAAGCTTTTACTATATATTAAAAGAAAATAAAAAAAGTTTGATATTGTCAAACATTTACAAAAATAACTATATTTCAATTTTGTATTTATTTGCTTTTGTATGAAAAAAATATTCTGAATTTTTATATTATTTCTTCATTTTATCCTATATTTTTTTTCTATTTTGTCTTAAAAGTGGAAATTAATAAAATGATTTCACATTATATTGATTTGCCATTCATAATTTTTTAATGAAAAAGTAGCACACATGCGTTCATGTAGAAACATGAAAACTACTTTATCTTAGTAAATGACTTGTTAACAGCCAATTAAATTTCCTCCAATAAATTACTTTAAATTAAATTATATGCAATTGGATAGATAAAGATTTTTTCTGCGTTTTCAAAGAATAGTTAAAGAGATGAAATAGGATATCTTCAACTTGTACAATTAGGATACGGAAGTGAAAGCATTTCCCCTATTTCTTTATTTACATGATATGAAAATTTCATAAAAATTGGAATTTCTTCAAATTTAGAAATAAATTGGAAAAATGTTGTGTTAGAACTGTATTTTCTAAAATTTCTATGATAACTGTATTTACCAAATGTTACAGAAGGAACTAATCATTGAACATGCATACATACAAAAGTTGTTTTGTGAAGAATCACAACAAGATTTTAATTTGACACGGAGTGTTCCATGATTTTACTGAACATCCAAACGAAGCATGTCAGTTCCAGTGTGAAAGTCTTTAAATTATTCAATAAAAATGACCAATATTTTTTTTAGTTGAAACTACTGGTTAAACGAATGCAAAATTTCTTGGCATTTTAACATATTAAAAATTAACATTAGTAGTTGAAAATGTTTTATCACTCACATTGGTCAATAGGCGTTTGCCAAATTATGCTGGGTTCTGTGGATGTAATGAGTTGGCTTAAGCAATTATTGCTTAAATTAGAAGAAGATTCGATGTTCATATACCTGAATCTGGTTCACTATAAAATATCTTCCTGAAACACATCAAAAAATAAATGGAAGACATTTGTTCCATCATCACAAGGCATCTTTTGATTCAATAACTTTGATAGTTTAGTATTTTAATTTAAAAAAAAACATATATCACAAAGCATTATCCTATATTCATTCTATTTTCCATTCATATTTTTGACACACTTTCAAACTGAAAGGAACTTACGAAATGCTTTTTTATCTCTGGAGATGAGGGTGATGTTGGTATAAAAGGATTTGTTTTATCTATCACTAAAAACGAATGCTTGATGCATTTAATCTTTGGAAATCTGTTTTTCTAAATACAAAAGTGGATTTATACTAGATTCGTCTACTTTGCATACTCCTAAAACTTTGCAAGCATCATAATAAAAATTTAGAATGACTGACATGTAAATAAAATTTTAATAATAATTTAGATTTTTTTAACGTATATTTATATAAATTATTGTTGAGTTACCTAATAGATAAGCAAATTCTATTTTAATTTTTCAAAATTTTTAAAAAAGTTATTAGAAATTTAGTTTTTAAAGGTATTAGAAATATAGTAGTAAATTAAGACTAGATTTCCAGAAATGTAAATAGATTATCATAAATGAATATGAAAAAAGTATTAATTTAAATATTATAATTGGTAAAAAAATAGCATCAAAATAATACCATTATTTTTAAAAATACATTTATTCTGTTCAATGATACATTTCACCGTATTTAAGATGTTCAATATTATATGATTTCCACATTTGATTACTGTTTTACGTGAACTAACTTCACGTGTTCCCGCGTTTTCTGTTTTTGTAGTTTTTATGTTAATAATATGCCAGTGTAGCATTATCGAATACTTTGAAATCTAGGAAAAGTTAGTGAAATAGTCATTAAGTCACATAAAAACCATTATTTACATGACAATGAAAAGAATATTTCGAAATATAGATTAAAGTATTATGACGTAAAACTCTTGAACTATAAAAGAAAAGTACAGTGAAAAAAATCTTCAATGTATCTACGATTAACAAAAACACACGCTTCAACAGAAAAAAAAATTGAGATTGTTCGGGTTTAACCAAATAAAGAATCGCCAAATTAAATTATACAGTTTTCATAAATTATTGAAAAATTGTGGTTTTTGTTCTTTGCAATATTTCATGACTTGGCAAGTGGAAATCAATGATTTTTTGTAAATATGTGGATTTAGTATAAATATTTGGATTAGAAGGATGATTGAATTTATTTTTGCATTTTGAAAATATGATTACAATTTGCATTGTAATCATATATTCAAAATGCAGGATTGGACTAAACTAAATCCAATATGCAAATATTGGATTTAGTATTTTCTTTGCTATTTATTAAATTTATTTGCAAAGAAAAAACTAAATCCAATATTTGCAAATTTTATTATAGTATTTGTAAATAACAATAAAAAATCCATACCTCTATACCTCATTTCAGAATGAGTTAAAACAGAATATTATTTATATTTCTGAGTTGATTTTTTTTAAGAAAAAATGTTGTTATTAATGATAAAACTGATATATGTTTAACGAAAAAACAATTTTAATAGCTGACTACTATTACAAATTTCGTATTAAATATACATAAAATTTAGATTTACATATGAAATATCGAATACTGCTGCTTGATACCAGACAATCAATTTAATTTTGAATTTTTTTTTCCAAGTCTTCTATTCTCTTTCTAGTGGGCGCAGATTGTCCTATTTTGGACTTCGCACCAAAAAACCAATCAACCGATCAATCTATTTCTATAGATATTTTTCTAAGACCATAATATATTCAGAACATAAGGATTCTGGTTAATTTCAGCTATTTTGAATTATGGGAGAAATATTTCAGGAATGATTGCTAAAACTGAAATACCTAAATGAAGCGTGATTATGCAAGATTTCAATGAGAGTCAACTTTTTAGACCATAAAATTCAAAAATAAATGTAAGAAGAATATTTTAAAATTTCTTTCATTTAAGACGAACCTTTTTAAGAGAGAAAAATATTTTCTGTTTCGAAAATAGTTTTTTTTAATGTATATTTATATGGGGGGGGGGCAATGATATGATGTATTCATATAGATTAGAGAATATTAAATTCCCATACTATGTTTTTGGTAAATACCATTAATTAGTAATAATTTAATTTTCTTTATGAGTATTTTTTCTTATCCTCTGCTTTAAATATTTCATAGAAAGATACATTGGGATTTTTTTCTAAAGTATTTCAGTTATCCGATAATTGTCCACTAATATTTTACTTTTAGATTTTTGTAAAATGCATCATTTACACACACAGACACACATATATATATATATATATATATATATATATATATATATATATATATATATATATATATATATATATATATATATATATATATATATATTGTAACATCCCCATTATTGCTTGAAATTCCCAAGTTACTTCCAGACATTTTATGGATGCTAACACCTTTGCATCTGTCACGAGACTTATTTCCCTTGAATTCCCACGTTTGAATCCCAGGAACAACATAGTATCTCTAGACAGTCAAACAGTTCTGATTGGGAGATGATGTAGGAACGGCAAACAGAATTCGAGAAGGGCCATTAAGCCCATCATCACAAATATAATTCTTCAAATTGAACTTTAATCACTTGGTGAATGGGCCATGTGCTTTCGAATAATTTATTTCCTCTTCATACTGAATTTCTAATTGGTAGAGTGGCTGTAAAGAAAGGTCGAAAAATGACATTAGAAGATAGATCTGGAGATTACTGAAGGTAAAAATGTTGAAGAAAAGTTTGTATATAATTAACAGGCCCTTGTGAGGGTTGATAAAAGCTTCGATCTACGTATGGTATTTCTGATACGAAATACCATACGTATCAGAAATAAAACAACAAGTCCCGGAGTGGACAAGTCCCAGCGACGGAACGAGGAGTCTGAGAAAGAAACGAGATCAGATCTTAAGTTTTGACTACCTGGATGCTCCAAGTGATGTCCGGAGAAGACTGAGTGATTGTCCAAGGCTGTTTCCCGAGTGCGGCGTTTAGGAGTCTAGTTTACAGTACCTGCGAGGAGTTTTTTCTCCGACCTGAAAGTGCAGCGAAAGTTCCAGAAAGTGAGGAGTTCATCAGTTTTTATGGAGCCTACAATTGATAACAGTTCTTGTAAATAACTATTATTCTTCCTCAATTTGATGAGCAATTTTTCTCCCTAATTGAAGCTAATGCCCTCTGGTATCGCCAAGCGGGAATTCATTTTATTTATTGGTGATATGAATGCAAGTTAGATAGCGCATTTCATGGATTTCCTTAGAGAAGCCAGTATGTTTCTAAACATTAGTAATTCAGGCCAAGTTGATGTCGAAACACATGAACATTTGAATTATAGCATAAATTGAGACTTTTAAATAATGTTTTATAACTAATTTTTCTTTCTATTTTTCAAGATGTGTGAAACGACACTTTACCCATAGGAAAATAAAGTTACTTTTGCTTTTTTTACATTGAAAGGCATATCCGGATTACATACATTTTATTAATTGCATTGTTAACAATACACATAAATTTACTAGCAAATATGCATTGTTTGGATTTTTTAACACAAATTTCAATAAGTGAAAGAAACCGTATTAATAAATTTTGATTCCTTTCCATATATTTTAGAAAATAATTTGTAAATAGAAAGGCTTATTAGCGTTTTTATGTTCTATGATAAAATATTCTATAAAAATCATGATTAGAGCTTTTACTCAAAACATAAAAGTGTTTTAAATTTTTCCCTCCTCTTTTATTCATTGGTGAAAATTTATATTTTATTTTAAGCAGAATTCTGCTACATTTGTTTGCAGTGAAATGCCCCGGTTTAATGTCTTGGTAATTTAAGTAAAACATACAATTACATAATATGCAAAAAATTAGTTTATGAAAAATTCCTACAGTTCTTCCTAAACTCATCATTTTCCTTTTCACTTTCTTTTCCCGGAATATTTTCAGATTAAATAAAATTCTATGAATTGATACTGATACTAGATTTAAGAAGAAACGGGTAAAATAAATGGAACAATGGTTATTGTTATCTGGGTGAAAGCATTTTTCTAGATAAGTAGTATTCATTTTTACAATAAATATGATAAGATGAGGATAAAAAAGGAATCAAAATTGCTTTCGGGTAACATTAAACATGTTCCCAGATTAAACTTCTTTTTTTTTAATATTTACCTAGAAGTTAGAAATAATTTTGAACATAAATTTTTTCAATTTTATAGCATATTTAAACATAAGATGATTATGTCTTTTGATTTATAAAATTTTGTAAAAAAAAGAGAAAATTTAAAAATTTCTCATAAAATATTATAGAAATATTTCCGCTCTATTTTTTTAAATAAAAAAATTCCTTTTATTTAGCTAAGACGCATATATCTAACCATAAATTTGGTTGTTAATTTTAAAAATATAATAAAGATCACAATTATATTCACTTACAGTGAATATAATTGTGAGCTTTATTATATTTTAAATAAATAGATTTTTAATTTATATTTATATACCACAAAGTTTTAACAAATCTTTACTTAATGAAGACGTGTTAATGTAGTGTGTATCAGGTATTTATAAGTACTTAAGCATAGGAATATGTAATACAATTCTAATTGCATGTATAGCTGAACTTTATTTACATTTTTCTATGTCAAAAATTATTTGAATCAAGAATTGCATGTACACTGTAAAACTATAGGAAAACAAAGGAAGTTTGAACTTCATCTATGCTACAGCTATATGCTTCTCTGACATAATGTATATTTTTATTAAAATTTATTATAGTTGTAATATGTGTTAGAGATATTTATATTTTTTTTAGTTATTACTTATTATAAAATAACAAATTCTGACCGCCAAGTAGAGTGGTTGGTACGCCTGACTGAGGAATGGAAGTTCATGTATTCAAATCCCATTATGTGCATGGATGTACTTTGCGTATCCTTTCTTTGCCCTTCCCTTGTATGAGTGGGTTGTGAATGGTTACCTACCCTGTAAAACGGGTAGCTATTGCATGTGTGGACTCGGAAAGTCGGACTCCACACTAAATTATGCTTCATTTTGAAAACAGGAGCAGCACACTCCGTAATAAGAGCCTAGCTAACTGATTATCTATAATTTAGTTGATATTAATTCATAGTATATAAAAGTTTTATATTATATTGTTTTAATGTCAGTATATACAAAATCAAGAATATTTTATTATTTTAATAATATGTTTCTTTCTTAAATTGATAGGATAATGTTATTATATTATGCCCCTTTTTTTATTGAATTTCAATACATAGGAAGCTGACTAATTACGAATCAACTTCTATATAATCACATAATTCGTGAATAATGAAATTAAATGATTGTATCTGGGTAATTTTGCTTTAATTTATATGGTAATTTTTGATAATTTAGTAGTCAGTTTTTTTTTCATAAAATGAATTATAAATTTTGATTACTATCGATAAGAACTACAGCATACATAAACTTTATGTGAAATAAATTTATAAAATATGCAAAATTTATTTATGATATATATATATATATATATATACATATATATATATATTTATACCAATATAATATTAAAAGTTGAAAATAGGAAGTTCGTATGATAGATCATGTGATCTTAAAATCAATTGTAATTGATTCTACTAATTTATAATTTCACAATTGATTTAAATGATTTTAAATAAAATCAATAAATGTTTGTAAATCATTTATATGATCTTAATTAATTTATTAAAATTTTGATTAGCCTTAAGTGATTTGGTAATACGTAATAAGTAAATAATTCCTTCACGAATTAGATTGCTTATTTTAGAGTAGTACTTTTAACTTTTTCATAATTGTAGTTTTTGATAGCTAATTATCTTAAAGTGTTTGAATTACGTAATATCTGATATTTTCGGAACTTAAATCATATGCATTGTTTTGCGCTATATTTATTATTTGATTGCTGCACATTGTTTCGTTTAACGTAGGCTTTTGGTAGAACCTAAATAACAATGTTTGGTAGAACCTAAAATGGATAACAGTTTGAATATATTCGAAGAGAAATTAAAATTTGTTTCTCATTAGCTTTTAGTCTTTAATAAAAGCGAATTTAGATAATGGTGATCAATAAATAGATAATATGTATATAAGTATGTATACATATTAGAATTTTTGATAAGTGACAAATATCAAAAAGATTTATTAAGGTGCAGTAATAATTTTTAAAATAAATACTCATTATATTTGTCTGTATGGAGTACGTTTCATTTCATAAATATCATATGTGAAGTCTGGGAAAAATATTCTAAATGACATCAAAAGACCACCTAAAAATAGGATGCATTCAAAATAAATGTTTGTCTAGGAATTTCAATTTCAAAGTATCTATAGAAATATAAACTAATAGAAAATTTGAAAAAAAATTAATTTTTTGTCGCTGTGTCTAGATTCTGCATAAAGGGCTCATGCATATTCCTTTATTTCTAAAAATAGTAATTCGATTCTTCTTCTTCTTTATATCATCTAATTTTATTTAAATAGACTCATTTGCCGAAATATTTAATTTAGATATCTAGAAAATATATTTTAATATATAAAACATATATATTTGTTACTTTTTAAATTATCAAAATGAATGCGAGTGTTTTAAATGTACCAAATATCAAATATTTTAAATTGAATGAATGCACTTACAATTTGAATAGTGAGAGCAAAAATTAATATTAATTAGTTTAAAAAATAATAACTAAGCTTTTTCTGAATTAAAGAGAGTTATATGATGCATTCGCAATATATTCTTTGCACATAATTACGTGGTACACTTACATGCACATAATATGTAGTAACTTCTAAGCAAGTTACGTGCACATAATAATAAAACAATAAACATATTTATATCACTTAAAATATTCCGCCAACATCATTTTTCTGGATAGAGAAATAATCTTTAAAATTTTCACAATCTAAAAATTTATGTAATTTTGTTGTTTGAAAAAATATTAGCAAGATTCCCATATAGAGACATATAGTTTTTAATAATATATTAAGAGCCATAATTGTTTAAATTTGCACAATAAAAGTTTGTAAAATTATTTCATTTACTTAATATATGGAAATCTTAAAGCTCATCTTTCATTAGATTTGTATGAAATCAAATTTTGCATTCTGTGATTTTAAATCAGTAGCGATTGCAAAAAGTTCCTTTATAATCATCAACTTGGGATCAAGTACAATGATCGTAAAATATTCTTTGAATTTTAAAAGTCGGAACAAAATCAGATATGCATGATATGAGACAAGAAACATATCGGAGGTGTATAATATAGGAAAATCACCATTAATCATTGAAATGGTGGTCCACAGAATATGTGTGCCATCGTCCCAACAAAGGAGGTTGGGTATTAGTAATTTAAAAGCAGAGGGTTCCCAAACTTGGATCCTCATTCCATAATTATCATTTCACTTGAAGAACATTGCTATTTATCAATTTTATGATCCCCAATTATTATTAGATGCGACGAGGAATTTTCTTTTAGAGAGAAAATAAAACTTACTGACTTCCGGTGACGATAAAAATATCCTTTCCAAACAGACATACTACGCTATTAATAGCCTAGAATTAGGTTCTAACAGTTAGGCTGAAGTGTCTGGTAGGAGTTTTTGTAACTTAGAAACAGAAACAAAGAACAAGTCCCTCCAGTACTGTATCTACTTCTTTCAGAAGTATTACTTTACTTGGAGGACATTGTGACTACTATCCATTTACAGTGCCTCAACTACTTTTAGCGAACATAATGGATATTCCTAAAACTTCGAACTCAGTACCTTCCTACAATGAGAATGATGGCCTAGCCAACCAGGATAATACACTTTATTGCCAACTAGTATAACGCGCATTTATAGAATAATAATGTATGAATAGATTAAATAAATACATGATAGTGAACTATTTTAAATCATCGGACTAATGTTTGTTGATTAAATAATCTAACAGAAGTTTTATGTTAAAAAATATTATTTGGTAATACAGCAGACAGTATGAATGCTGGAAGAAGAGGGAGTATTTATTTTATATAAGCAACCACTGAAGCTCATGCAGAACCCCAGCTACACGGTAGCTTCTAGTCACTTTCGATAAGCTCAGTAAAGTGAAGCATTATTTGCGTAAGAGGAGATAAGAATTTGTGGAGCTCCATAAAAAAACTTCAATATCCTGTATGATAGGTCTTCCTGAAAAACTCGTGGGAAATAATTAATAAATCTTAAATACCAAAAATGTATTAGTCATGATAAATTTATTTTGGATTTATATAAGAGAAGAAAGAGAGAGAGAGGGGGGAAAAACTGAAAGCACAAAATTTCAAGATATTTACAAAAATTTTCCGTGGAACAGTAGGTCATACAGTTTTATTGGATCTCTATTGGTTAGAGATGCAACCACATCAATCCATGATGTTAAAAGGCCTTCCACTAGCATAGCATAAATATATAGCATAAGCAGGAGTGTGTCAGCACAGGTGTGACTTCCTCGCTCACCGTTTTTCCAAAATTATAAAGCGCACTAAATATTGATTTCAAAACTAAATTAATTATTAATGTAAAAACATGACTTTTAATGAAAAATATATGTTCTATTTATAAACTAGCTGTCAATAAAATTAAATTATAAATATAGAGTTAAAAAAATAAACTTTTTGTATCACTGATATTATTTTTGAATAAATCAATTTGTTTTATTGTCCCTCAAAGAATATAAAAATATATAGTACAATAACTTAAATAATCAGTTAATAGATTAGATCTATAGTTTCTGTTATTTGTTATTTTATCTAACAATATAAATCCAATAATCAGCTTAATATCTGGAATTAAGCTCAGAATGCTCTCCATTGAGGAAATTAATTTACATTGAAAATAAATTAAAATGTCAAACATAATTAATTTTTTCATTGCTTTCATCTATATAATTACTAAGAATATTTATTTTTAAGTGCATAAAGATTTAACATATAATTAAACCTGAACATAAACTTAAAGAACTTTCAAAATCTCTCTTTCCATGAAATAATTAAAATTAAATTCTTTATGGTATTCATATATCAATGGGTTACTCAAATTAAAGAAAAAAAATATTAAAATTCTAAGAATAAGTAAAAGGATAGTATGATCTCAAAATTGCTTTCTTTGATACTAATTTAAATTTTTCTATGAACTGAATTGTGTTTGGTGATTTGTGTTTTATTATTTATTGTACACAGAATTCTTAAGAATGCAATAGTAGTTTATTTTTTTTCAAAAATTTTACCATTATTTAAAGTTCAACATTCTGATTAAGGATTTATCCAAAACTCTTATTTCATTTAGATACATAAAATATGTAAGATAATTGGTGAAATTTTTATTGCAATATTTATTAATTTAAGTAGTTTTGTGTTAGTAATAAATACTACACAAAATAGTAAAAAAAACATGCTCAATAAAAATGTTAGAAAAGTAATAAAAATTGCAATACACACACACAGTTAAAATTGTATAGTATTATGGTACAGTGTTATCTAGAGATATTTAGAATCAATTTTAAAAAATCAATTTTTTAACAGTTGATGAATTTTATTTAACATTGCACTCTTATATTAAATATTGTGCTTGTTTTTAGGTAGATATTTATAAACTGATAAAACATTGATGTTTTAATTTCATTTAATATTCAGCAATTACCTAAGCAAAAGTGTTTACTTAAACATGATGGGTATGGGAGTATATTAATGTGTTTATATAGTCTTTCTGGTAACACAAATAATTGTCAAATTTATTTTTTAGATGAAATTATTTTTAAATTACTATGAATTTATTCTCTCTTGAATAGACAGTCATTTAAAAACCTGAATTTTGAAATAAGAATGTTAATTAAATTTTAAAACATACATAATTCGATTATTAAAATATCTGAGTTTTAAATAAATTTGAATTAAGTAAGTATTATTGTCATAAAAGTTTTACATATTACAGAGTTGTATTGAAATTTATAATAAAGAAACCAAATATTAACAATAACTATATATTTTCATTAGCTATTTACCATAAAATTTTTAATTTTTAAGAAAACTTTATATAAATAAATAAATTTATGAAATATTTATCGATAAAAAATTTATTCAAATTTTTATGGCAGCTTATAATTTTATAAATTTTTTATAGACACTCCCGAATGAATAAAAAATTCAAAAATATTTTCATAGATTTGGGAGGGTTTTTATTGAGAAATAAAACATTTTTGTTAGGAAATTTCAAAACATTTTCAATCATAATATTTCTTGAATCTTTTAAGTTTTAATTAATCTTTTTCAAAAATTCATGAATTTTATACTAGTTGAATAAATTGAAATACAATAAGTACATAATGTGAAACTGAAACAGTTTTAAGTGGTAAAAAAAATTATATTAGCTATGTAATTCTTAGTCAAATTATACATGTCTTTTATAAATTTTTAAAAACGATATCAATGTACCAAAAATGCTTACATATAAACAGGGTAGATTTATGTGGAAAAATTAAACATGAAAATCATGCTCCAAAATAGTTATAAATGCAATAAATTGTAAAATTTATTTTCCTCTTTTCCCGAAAAATAAATACAAATGCTATATTACTTATTAATGAAGATAAAATATTATGTATTCTCACTAGAGACGTTAAATTGCAAATTTTTATGTTTAATAAAAAATCCTTGTTATATACAAATTTAAAATGGTTGTCATATTTTAAAATTAAATTTCAAAATGGAAAAAATATAAAATCTCTTTTCTAAGTATCAAAGGCAAACGTTGCAGTAACATTAATAGTAAAATTATATGCTTTATAATCTATTATGCTACTGATTTATATTAAATAAATTTTTATTCATAAACATTAAAACACTGAATATAATTCATTTTTTGAAAAGTTAACATTATTAGAATTGTTGAAACAACTACATTAAAGAAAAATCTCGGTGTTTTTGCAGCACATAAATATCATTTATTTAGAAATTGGGAAAATGTAAATTATAATATTAATTTTATTATAATAAAATTAAATATATTCTAAGAACACAAAAATGTTCTTAGAATATATTTAAAAATTAATTTTATTTTCACATTTCACTAACAAAATATAACAATTTTCACTAGTTTTCATGTAAAAAACTTTATTAAAAACAATATCTTCATATTTCCTTATTTTATGAATCTTTAATATAATTGCGAAATAATCCCATCGCAGTGCTGAGAACGACACCTGTAAACAATAGATACTTAATTGATGATGTGTATTGAATGTATAAACATGTATTTCTGATTCTATCAATAAGAAACGATCATTCGGTTCTTTTACAATAATCAACAGATATATATGTACGCTATATGCATGTATTATTAGTCTGCTGTGAAAGTGTGATTTCATTTGAATTTAATGATTTTAAATAGGAATTTTCTTATTTAATATCATTATAAGAAATAATATGAACCATCATTTTTAGAAATTAAGATTTTTTGAATGAAGCTTAAGAAAACATATTATTATTTTATTATAATTTGTATGAACGAAATTCAAATGCCAAAGTATGTGGCTAAAGTTTTATAAGAATAATACATTGAAATATTCTCTATAATTAATGTTTTATGACACTGCAACACTTTCTTGAATTGTTCTGTATTTTTGCATGCATTGTGATGCCTGATGATACAGTTTTTGAATACAATATATATATATATATATATATATATATATATATATATATATATATATATATATATATATATATATATATATATATATATATATATATATATATATATTGAGAGAGAGAGAGCGACGATTGAATGTTTTTCTGAATGATCTACGTTTTCTACGTTTTTTATTAAATTTAAACCCTAATATTAGCGTGTTTCATGTTAGGAATAGCACTACACATTACGTTTGTTTTCATGCAGTTAAACAACTGTTCTCAGTTCTTTTCTTCCAGGTAATTATTTCATTGGTTATAATGACATGTCATCACACAGATGCAAACATTTAGAACTCGATACCACTTAACAGACAAATGAAAAGTGTTCCCATAATATTTGTAAGATAAAAAGAAATCATTCATATTTTGTCAAATATTTAACGAATTTTAATTTCTTAAAGTTTAATTGTAATTTCGTTACTTGATTCATTATCATCACTATAAATTAATTATTATTATGTTCGTAAATGAAAATAAAAAAAAGAAGTTGATAAAAGAAAATTTTATAAAAGTAAGCATTCATTTAAAATAAATGGAAACTAACATATTATGTGTATTTATTTTTAAAATATACATATTCATGTATTTTAGAGTATTTTTAAATCAAGATGCAAAAAATGTCTTGTGAAACGAGTTTCGAATGGATTTTGTGGACAATTAATTATTCTTTTTTTTAGTATTTTTATCCATTTCAAAGCAAAAACTACTTATTGAAAGAAGTAAACAGATCCAAAAAATGACAAAAATGATCATTTTTGTATCTTCCTCCCTTTTTAGAACAAGAGATAAAATATGTGTATTTTTTTAAATTCAACATCTAAGAAAAAATTTTGATAAACTGTTCACAGGTGATTTTGATGTTTTTCCCTCAAAAGAAAGCTTTTTAACAAATTTCTTTCCTTTCTTTGATAGTATTTTTGGAAGATCTCTATGATTTTAACTATGTGACAATTGCAGTCTTAAATTAATTCTTTACCATTTTTTAAAAAGAATCTTTAATATGTCTTTGAATTGCATCAGAGACACATTTAATTGGGCTTCGGTTTTAATTTTTTTACAAAATATCTTTCCATTAACTTCCTGAATACTCATTATAAAATTTCTTAAATGTTATATTTAAATACATAATTTTTTAAAGCTTAATAAAGCTAAAATATAGATCTTAAAAGTTTTTTCAGAGGTAAATTACTTACACATACAAAGTAATTTTACAATCTATATTAATTGTATGCAAATTTATATTTTTTACCTACCATTATAATAAATAATGCTTCAATTTAATAAACTCTTTTAAAATTATATAATTTTTTTTTGCACTTAATTTTGCTTGAATCCGTAGGACTCAACTCATTTTAAAAAAATAATTTTTCATTAGAATGCTGCAAACGTTTGTTGAATTAATTTGGGATTTTCATAAACTGAAGATGATAGGAAAAATAATATACAGGGTGTGCCAAAACGAACGCATAAACTCTGCACAGCTAGATTCCTCGTTGGGAGTACATAAAAGCTGCCTACGCTTCTTTAAGCGTTCCTGTACGATCCGTAGTTTATGAAAAAACTGCGAAAAACAAAGTATGACGTAAGTGGTGAAAGAAAGAACACTTTACTAAACATATCAACAGCAATATATGGAGCGGATATCGACGGGAATACTCCCCAGCAGTTCTTAAGGCATTATCATTACATCGGCCGTAAAATCAAGTGCATGTCGCAGTAGTCAGGAACGGAATACATGGCCACCATACGAAGACTACCGGTAGCTGCAGGATGCAGCTTTTTAAATACCAGTTCACCGGCGGCTTGATGTCATTCCTTAGCGTACGCATTAATGACGCGATATGCTCGGTGAACGTTTTAAGCATTATCAGTTGGAAAGATATGAAAATAGTGTTGTTGATATGTTCAATAAAGTGTTTTTTTCATGCTCTGGCAGTAACGCCATACTTTGTTTTTTTTTTTTTTTGTATTTCTCTCGTAAACTAGGAATTGTACAGGAACGCTTCTGTGGTCAGTTTTTATGTACTCCCAACGAGGAATCTATCTGTGCAGGTTTTATGCGGCCATTTTGAGGCAATCTGTTTAAAACTTTATATCGGTGAGTTTCTTATAATCTTAACTTAAAAATAATTATATATATATATATATATATATATATATATATTCCTTAACATTCTACAAGTTTGTGAATACTATTCCTACTTTCGAATGCAGTTGTTCAAAGTTAATTTAAACTGTAAATTCCAATCTAATTTTAATTCATATTTTAATACTTAGGATCAAAATTTCTCTTTAGAAGTTTTTATTCATGATTTTTAAGATTTTTACTTAAAGTGCTGATTTTTAACAGACATCATTCTGGAAGTATGTCGAAGTGGTCGTTGAATTGTTAGAGCTGAAACCTGCGGTTAAAAATTTCTAGTGTTTCCTCCTAACTAAGGGTTCAGTTGATCAAATTCTAATTTAAATTATAGTGTTTGATCTAATTTAATATCGTGTACCGAAATTGAATCAAGATCCAACGGATATCTAAGTAAAACATATTTTGATTCGGCTTCTGTAAACTTGCTGCTGTAGAATAAATTACAATTTTTTATAATATATTCTACAGCTATTAATTCAAGAATTTGATTCAGGAATAATATTAAATCAGAAATTAAATTAATGTTAAATACAGTTAATAATAAGGAAAAAAAGGAGGTGATATTAAATAAGAAATTTCATAAAAGAAAATTCGAAGGTGATATTTCTTATTATCTAGTCACAAGGAGAGAAACCAGAATATCTCTCAAATAACATCCTGCATGTTGTGATTGCTGAAATTAGACATACGAAAACTGAAATTAATTACACAGCAGCATGTGGAATCAAACCAGTGAATCCATCCTGAAGAGTTACTCATCCACAGACCAAAAATGAGTTCTTTTTTTTATAGAAACTTATTGAATTAATTTGAATGAAGCTATGTTTATGAATATATTTGTTGTATTTCATTTATTAAACAAAAATATAAAATACACACTTGAAAAATTTTTCAAATTTTTATTATATTAAAATAACAAGAATTTGATTTTCGCTTATGAAAAAGGGAAATCAATTTTGGAATTTTGAGCCTAAATGAGTGTTTTTAATAGTATGTCATAATGGATAACTATATTATATTTTGCATATCCTCAAAATTCAAGTTAAACTCTTCTAGTGCCATAACAAAAGATTTAATGAGCATCTCTTATTTTTTAAAAGCGCATTTCAAATTAAAATGTAACTTGTCAGTTTTAGATATAAAGAAATTTTTCAGTAATGTGTATGAATTGGATAGTATAAATAATGATACGTTAGTGACTACAATATAAATTTTGATTAATATTATGATTTGGACATAAAATATAAATGAATTATGAGTATTATTGACCAAAAAATAGAAATTTATATTAAAATTTTAATGTGTTATGAAAGTGTTTATTATTTGCATTTTACATAGTAAGAGAAAAATTTTAATTGTGGCTTATTAAAGCGATATTTCTAACTTTAATTAATGTGAAGCTAGCTTTTAACTTTAATTAAAATTAAAGTTTCATTTTAATTAAATTTAAAAGTAATTTGTAATTAAATCTTAACTTGAGAGATACAAATGCATAGTTTATTTTTCTTTTATATAGGTAAAAAATTATAACATTTTTTTATATTTAAGACAAATAAAAACAATTGTGAATTAATTATAATTTCTGATAAAATAATAGTTAATTAAATATATTTTCTTTAAGAAGCATCATTAATATACAATTTCAAATATTGACAAAATAGTATGTACTTTGAAATTCTAAATTTCTGCTTCCATTTTTCAAGTTGTAGTTTTATATAATTTTTCTCTTGCATATTTAATAAATCATATCACTTTTTTATATATGTGGTACATAAAAATAACCATAACGAACTAATTATATGAATAAAATAATATGTAATAAGAAATCTGATAGTATGTAATAAGAAATCTGATATTTCTGTTTTTAGTTGCAAATTGCAGTTTATGTAATTTTTCTTGTGTTTATTAAATTATGCGACTTCTTATATATGGGGCAAATAAAAATAATCATAGTGAATTAATTATAAAATTTGATAAAATTATATTTAAATACTATTTATTTAAAAATGCCATTAATAATCAACTTCAAACATTCAAAATATTATGTAATATTAAGTCGGATTCTTTTTCCAGTTGCATGTTGTAATTTAAGTAACTAAATTAATTTAGTAAATATACATTTAAAAACGAAGCATTTTTTTCATTTTATATGAACTGTAACATTTGGAAGTTTAATGTGCCTAATATTTAAAAAGAAACAAGCGAATACTTTTAAGACTGACGGAAGTAGGAATTAATAAATTGGACCAAAATGATTGAACTTTATTATGTAGTTTGTGAATAATAACTACCAGGGGAGAATGTAGTTGAAAGATTATTTACTATTAGACTTCTCTACGCTGATTAGTATTACGTTTGCCATTTCGACTGGAATGCAAATTAACTGAAGCGATTCCAGAAGTTCTAATTAAACAATGGAATAGTATCGTATTATTAATTTAGTTTATAATCATTTATAAGATGTGTGTGAAGCAATTTAATGAAAACCACATAATATAGCATTTTAATGAAATATATGTCAAAGGGAATGACACATAGCAGTTTTGACTGTTGTCATATGCATCAATATATATTAAATTGTGCTTTAAAATGAACTAACTTGTCAATTTATTTTATAAGAATTGTTAATAATAATTCAATATATTGTCTTCCTACTATTTTTTTATTTGATATAAATCGTTGTTCCATTTTTTTGATAAAATAATTTAGAAATTTTAATTTAACTTTTTTTTATTAAAATATCAAATTGGAATTGCTGTTTATGAATGTAACATAATGTAAATAAAACGCAAAAATATAGCCTGATGATTGTATATATTCTTAAATTTATCTTAGTCACAATAATAAAATACTTCCATCTACGAAAATGTTTTTTTTCTAATCCTGCAATTAGTTAATAGCTATTCTTATAGTTAGTTACAGTTTGTTAGAATTTCATTTTTAGAAAGATGAAATTTTTATTTACAGATTTCGAATAAATGATTTATTTTAATTTATAAAAATATTTACGTTAAGAATTTTTAATAATAACATTTATTTTAAAAGTTTAGTAATTATTATTACTTTATTTATTAAAAATTAAGCGCAATATGTTCTTCTTCTTTTATTATAAATATGATGAGAAAATATCGCTAACAAGACATAAAAATGACTAAAATTTTAAACTTGAATAAATATATTAAGTTCAGATATTTGGCTTTATGGAAATGAAGTTAATTTTCAACAAAGTTAGTCTCAAATAAAAAAGAAGATATTTTAAAAATTTTTAAATAATTTCTTGTTTGAGGAATTTTTAATTTTTTTTAAAATATAAACATTAAATGTTTTGTTAGATAAAAGCACAATTCTGTAGGAACAGAACAAATTAATTTGTGTTCAAAAAGCTTCTTAACTCTATTGCGTTACTATGATTAAACATTAAAAACAAAAAAAGCAAAGTGTTTGCATATGAATTAACTTTATATCAGATGCATGAATGCATGTGTGATTGATGGTATTGTTTGGCTACCGCACACACACAATTATCTTTTTATTCAAACAATACTTATTGCGAGCTTTAGCATAAAATTCAATATAACAGCTATAATCACTTTTTATGCAATGGCATGTTAAATGTTTTAAATTTTGCGTATGCAAACTAAAGTTATTTAATTATAAACATTTTTTTTTACAGTTTTAGAGTCACAGTTCCTAAAAGTCAGCAAGACAGCTGTTGTTTTATTTAACTGCTTATGTTACTTTGAACACAGATATGTCCAATGTTTATTTGGCGTTTTTCCATAGCATCCCCATATGATAATAGCCATAATGGGAAAGAAAAATTTGTTTAAATTATACTGTAGTTTAATTTAAACAAATTTAATTAAAATTTGTTTAAATTACAACTGCATGCATCATGTATTGTTTAAAAAGTTTTACGTTTCAAAGAACTACTAAGAAAATGCTAACATTTTATATTTGCATTTTATAAACTAATTAGTTATCATTTCTTGACAAACGTATTAAAACGTCAATCTTTATTTTGGACAGAAACTGCTTAGCAATTGCATCGGTTATCGATAGCGTATGTAAAATGCAAAAGAAACTTTATCTCTGAAACAAAATTAAATTTGATTTCATAAAGCAGCCAAATTAAGCTGTATTTGGCTGCTTTATGCCCTTGAAAATTTGTGATCATAATGCTCCTTTTAACCAGCAAATTATCACAACGCAAACCTTTTCACCATCTATCTTTATCTTTGTTCAGTATTTAGTTCGTTTATTACTTTTTCGTCAATGTTTGCACAAAAAAATTTTGATTGAAAAATTATATTTAAATATAATTTCGAATGAATAAAACCATCGTATCTACGTATTATTTTCGCTTAGCAATAAAAAAAAAAATCACGAAATATCTTTACGATCATAAGTGGGGTATAACGCAAAAGTATCCATTACTTTTTATTCTGCGCCTATTTTGGGTAATAGGGTATGTATTATTTGATTATCAAAAAAAATCAGTGAAAAATAAAAAGCGAAATGTTTTTAGTTTCTACATTTTTTTTAATTTGGATCAAATCAAAGTAATTCGTTAATTTAGAAAACTGTCCTTTTATGCAGGACAAGTAAAGGAAGTAGTCCCAGTGATTTCATTAAGATATTGCTCGAGCAAATCCTCGTCAATATATACTATATTATGTATAAAAAATGAAGTATAGGTTTTCTTGGATAAGTGATAAAACTTTTTCTTCTTTGATATGTTTAAATTATATTTTATGCTCTAAAAACTGGTATGAAAGTTAGACTATTTTAAATGTGTATGCCTCTTTCCTAAGTACTTAGTGAAACCATTTTTCGATGCTTCAATACAATCTCAGAAATCCAAGAGAATTCTGAAACAACTAAGAAGAAATAGATCGTGGACTTCTCGAAGCCACTAGC
Organism: Latrodectus elegans; assembly: GCA_030067965.1. Classification (NCBI taxonomy): domain Eukaryota; kingdom Metazoa; phylum Arthropoda; class Arachnida; order Araneae; family Theridiidae; genus Latrodectus; species Latrodectus elegans. The sequence goes on along the minus strand of CM057822.1, from coordinate 9,554,789 downwards.
AGATAGTTTTTTGTGTTTAAGGAATTGATTGAAAATATAAAATATCTGAAAAAATATAATTGCTTTTTTGGTTAGTTTCTTTTTTAATCAACTGTTTTTTCAGCCTTTGAAAGGATTATATTGCTAATGAAGTGGTCATTATGTGGAACTACAGTGTTTAATAGAAAAACTGTGCTTTTACAAAACACAATATGTTGAGTAAATATGAAATAATTCTTTAGGCAACTTTAATTATAGCTCCAATTTAATTTCAAAAATAATGTAAAAAATCCTTAAATATAGTACGAAAGCTGGGATTTTTTAAGTGCTTAATCTGTTGGAAAGATGGTAGTTTATATTTGAAAAACTTTAATACTCGTGCAGTTTGGAATCAAATTTATGGAAAAAACTGCTTTGAATAGTATACATTTTATATTTTTGTAAAATAGTTAATTTCTTGTAAGGAGAGAAAATTATAATTTGAGAAAATTTTAGCATTACTGTAATTTGACATTAAAATGATGTGTGAAACTGCCTCTATAACATAAAAAAATAAACATTTATAAAACAGTATGTTGAATAAAGGAAAAATGAGTATTTGGGAAAGCTAACTAGAATGAAATTTAGCATTAAAATTATGAGAAGACATTTGCTGTATAAATTCTTTAAGTCTATTATCATAAATAGTCATTTTTTTCAAAATATTAAGCATTTTCTAAGCGATTTTATGAAAGTTTTAATCAATTTAAAAGATAAATACTTACATTTATCTACTGCAGTTTGACTTTAAATTAGTATGGGACAATGGCTAGGTCAGGATGATTAGTTAAAAAGTCAAATTTAATAAGTTATTGATGTTATGGAAATACTTTTTGATAGAAGTAAGAATCCATAGCAAATTTAATCAAAAGCCATAGAATTATGGTAAACTATTTTCCAGTTGAATCTGGGAATTACATTGTAACAAAAATCCATAAATTATGAGTGCTTACATTATTTACTATTGGAAAGAAATTGAAAAATAGCGGATGAATTACAAAAACTAGAACTTGATGTAAACTATTATAAAAATTCTATAATTCTTACAATATCCATCTAAAATTGAAACCAGAAACATAAACATGAATATTTAATTATATATGACTGACAAATTTTTATTTTATAATTTTAAAATGTAAATGTTTTAAAGAACATAAATGTCTGCAATACCACAATACGCATATTAGAGACTAGAAACACTGTAGAGTCTGGTTTCTAAATTGTTGTGCTTAGAATCTCAATCTTTTTTTTTTAAACTTGGCATACATATTTAGTACTGCCTTCGATTTGTGTGTGTGTGTGTATTCAGATATCTTTCTCTATAAGATAGTGATACATTGACAAGGTTTTGCTACATACTTGAAATCCCGTACTCGATATTTTTCTTCCTTTTATGTCTTGTTTGTAGGCACAGTTTAAGGGATTTTATTTTAAATTGTGTTAATTAATTTTAATTACACTTATATTTAAGTTACGCGCTCATTGTTTTTATAGCTTAGTTATTACGAACATGATTTAAAAAATTTCCTTATAACAATGTTTAGTCGTTTGTGTTCGCGATTTGGGTTAACAAATAATGAGTATAAAAGATAAAAAATGAATGTAGTCTTCATATTCCAAAGTAATTCACAAATAATCTCATCTTCCTTTAAAAGAATTTCTATTAATAAATTATTCATTGTAAGTAGTATTTTGAAACAAATTTGCTTTCTTTGTTCTAAATACACAAAATAATTCTTTGAAATTGTTTTCTTAAAGTTTAAAAAGTATAAAAATTAAGGACTAGAGAATTAATCTACTTGAGTCTAGACTTAATTAACTCTCAAGTCTTTATCAACTAGAGTTGATAAGGATTTGAGTGTTAATTTAAACTTTCAAAAAGTCCAAAGATTTTCAAAAAATGTTTAAAAATATATAAAAGAGAATATTTAAATTACACGAAACAACAAAAATATTATATGATTGTAATATTTAAATTAAAATTTATCTCAATAATGTTTGATCAAATGACAATTTTTTGTAAATATCCCACTTTTGTTTGAATAAATTTTAATTTTCATTCAAACATAAAATAAAAATATGTGTAATTTTGTAGTAAATTATTCTCATTAGATTTTATAAGTTATTTAAATTCAATAAAGATATGCAAAAGCTGACTAACTAGATAAGCCTTATAATAAAGTGGATGACGGTACATAGAAATTTTTGAAAACAGGAAAATTCCTTGAAGCTAAATAATGCGAGGTTTTAATTTTAAGCCTGCTCTTAAACTCACTAATAGCGATTTAAGTGCATCACTTATTATTTAGAAATTTTAATAATTTAATTAAATTACTTAATTCAATTTAAATAAAAATAGTTATACTTCTGATGATTTTGTTTTTTAATTTTGTATGTAATAATATAAATAGCTAATAACAAGACTTATAAAAGATATGTTATTTCAACTTCCTTGTAATAGTTTAGTTTTATTATCTAATATGCTTTCTAAGCTTTTTAAACTAAGCTCTGAAATAAAGTCTTGTAATTACAACTTCTTATAAACCGCAAATTCATTCTAAATATTCGATATTTTTGTGTTTATTACATTGAAATAATTTGAAACAACTCATAAATTTATTTTGAGATAATTTTAAGCATAATAAATTTCATTTAGAAAATTAAATTAATCTATAAATTTCTTTAATATAATAAATCTCTGTCCCAAACCCAATTAAATCTCGCATAAAGTTCTAGCGTATTCTAATTTTATATGAAATTTAATATCTAATATTTATTTATATTGTTTTTAATTTTTTAAATGAACCGTGTATTTTAGTTTATGTTTAGTTTCAAACAAACTTAGATCTTACAAATCTTCTTAAAAGCAATTTATAACCGTTAAATGTATTCTAAGATGCATTCCTTTCACTACAATATTTTTGATGCAGAGTTTTCAAGTAATTACAACAACAATCTACTTATTCATCATTATTTCATGATAAGAATCAGATTTGAATTTTTCCTTAAGTCAGAAAATTCTCTCAAATTGTCATAATTTTCTTTCTTCTTAAAGAAATAATCAATGCATGGTGCATTCACAAAATGAATTGTTTCTTGAATAAATGCAATTATGTTAACTAAAAGCTAAGGCTTTGAATTCTGTAGGAATGAAAGTTTGCATTAGTGTGAAGATTCGGTGACATTTTGTATGCATACATACATACATATATATATATATATATATATATATATATATATATATATATATATATATATATTTATATATACATATCTATATATATATATGTGTATATATATATATATATATATATATATATATTTATATATACATATCTATATCTATATATATATATATATATATATATATATATATATATATATATATATATATATATATATTAATCACATCTAGGATAAAATAATTTCAGACGGTCTTCTGAAATTTTATTATAAAATATAATAATGCTACGACTGACCTTGATCAAATGTAGCAAAGTTTGAAGAGATTTTATTTTTCCTTTCATTTATTATAAAATGCTGACAATTTATTCTGCAGAATATAATGTTTTTTTAAATTTATTCGTTGTACATTGCACTTATTTGTGTAAAACGAGGTAAAATTTGAAAGTAAAACTATAATAAAAGAATCCAAGAAAATTTATTCTTTTACCTAAAATCAAAGTCTACATTTCTAATAAGTATTGGGTTTAGATATGAAATTTATTTATCATCAGAAATTTTGAGCAGCAAAATGTTTTTTTTTATATAGATTAACTTTTCCCTATTTTAATTAAAAAGTAACAAATTTTAGAATTAATCACAATTTTTGAATACATTTTGAATAGTAATAGATATTATTATTTTTTCGGAATTGGAGAATGCAAAACACTGTTCTAACTAATAGATTATTCGTAAAAGTGATGCATATAAATTCAAAAAATTACATACTAATTAGCATATTCTTAGTCTGCGCATAAAAATTCATTGCTTATATTGCAATATCCACACTTAAAGAAATACTAAATTTCTATATATCTGATTGTAAAAGAATGCTTAGGAAAATTAAAAGTTTGCAATAAACAGCAATTTATCTTAAAAATAGATAAAATATAAATTTTTCTTTCATTGCTTTCTCATAATTCTTTCAATGTTTATAATGCTCAATTCAATACAATATTTATAATTCAAATACTATATTAAATTAAAAGCGGAATGATATTTTTTCTATATAAAAGTTTCTTAACAACAGTATTTACAAATATTTAATATTTTAAATAATTAACATTGTACTTTAGAAATTAGTTGCAGGAAAGCAATATGTAAAATTCCATTTATTTTTTTCGAATAATTTTTAACTGATAATTTATCGCCTTATTCAATTAAGGAAAAATATGATCTTTATTTACGTATAAAATTTTTTAAATAGCTCACCGTCTTGAATAACTTCAATTCAAATTCAATAGTAAATATTTATAATTAAATATCCATTATATATATTTTACGCTTTTTCTAATTTAGGTAAAAGCTTGAACAGTTTTTCATATACTTTTTAATGTTTTCTAAAATATGATAATATACAAAATGTTATTAGACATAAATTTTAAAAAAGCGACTCTCATTAATTCCTTACAGCACATTTGTATTTCTTTTAAAAGGATTACTATTGAAACTTAGTATTTCGTATAAATTGTTGCTTATAACAACGGACTTATAGAATTTTAAGAACAGAATATAGAAACTCTTAAATATATGTACTTGTATATATGTATATTATCTCAAGTTATAAATAAGTTGTATAAAGAAAGAAAGTGTGGCAATACGCTGCTCGAAATATTTAAATGATATTGAGATTGTAGTTTAATCTTGTTAATTGGAAAACTGCTTGGTTGATTGATACATTATTTACAAACTGACTATATGACATAAAAATGACATTTTTTTGAAAAAAAAGAAAGAAAAAATTCTGTTTTTCAAGAATTTGCATAAAAAAATTAAAAACTCAATTTTTGCATGTGAGAAAAGCATATCACACCACACACACACACACAAGAAGGGTGTTTCCTTAAATGAAAATTATTCTCAGTCGAGGGTATGGTTAATCGAAAAACACCAACATCTTTGAAAACCTTTGAAGCATAGAGTTGAAGCTTTTAATAGGAAGCTGGGGTATTCTGATTCACTTCTTCAAAAGTTCTATTTTCAGTTCTTGGCGCGATTATGGTGTTAGTAGGTGTGCAACAACATATCTTCCTAGAATATCCCAAGAGTGTTATTTTAGGTTCTTCTCCAGTAAACGGACTAGCCATTACATTCTTATGATTCTTTACTCCAAATGTAAATGATTCACCAAGTTAATTTTATGTTGCCTGTAATTTTGTCTCTCTCTATTTAAATGGAGTAACCTATAATTTATGCAGTGTAAGGGATTATCATAGTTTTGAGGATCTCCTCTCTATATAGCTGAATAGTCAGAATTGACCTTATATCAGTGACCAGTCAGAATTGACCTTATATTGGTGACTAGTCACAATCGATCTTATATCGTTGACCAGTCAGAAATGACCTTATATCGGCGACTAGTCAGAATCAGCCCAATATCGACAGCTGTCTCGAACTAGTCAGCCATCTGGAAATATGCAGATCAGTGAACCTAAAAATTAAGATTCAGCATATAGACTATATCTTCCTCACACATCTGACGTTTTAGTGCTAATGAACGCTTTATTGTTTCTAATACCACGGTCCAGTCAGGTGAAAATACAACTATTATTAGGATGAAGAGAAAAACTTGACTAGAAAGAAAAAAATATATTCATATCTTCCCCACTCCCCTATACCCTGTTGCACACTCCCTGCAAATGAGACGGTTTCTAGCATTTCACATTACACTCCAATTGGTGAATGAACACACCTACAGAGTGAATGCAGTGTGTGTCAAAACTGTGTTACCTACAGCATCGCACACAGAAAAACTCACCTGCCCTACTATCTTAAAAACTGGTCCTTGAGTTTATATTAATGAGAAAATTTGGTAGGAAATGGGCAGGACACCGTTAGCAAGAATTGAGAATGAAGAAACAATTGCAGGGTAAGCGAAGTAGTACAACCTCTTTCGCATAGAAGATTTTATCATGTGTGTTATCTTTTGTAGAGTAGAGAATACAAAACAATTAGTCAAGAAGTGTTTTGTTGCAAATAAAAAAAGCTTTTATTCAGCTAAAAATACTGAATTTGTCCCCATAAATATAAAAACTTTTTTATACAGAACTTTGATATTCACAGTTCATGTGATAATAAGACTTTATTTTATTCTTTACCTCAGTATATACCCATAGTCCTTAATGAACTGGCAATAATGTTCAAAAATTTATTAAATAAAGTAATGTTCATCTTGTGTAAATATTAAAAATCACCATTGAGATAATACC